>OY855905.1:17796436-18051436 GCA_963693305.1 Meandrina meandrites | reverse complement strand
TTGGTGTTTTGCAAGTCACAGATGCAGGAACTGTGATTTGTTCGACTTAAACAGTTTAAATGCTGAATAAGATACCAAAATGCTACCTTTAAGGGGTTTAGAGCGAATAAGTTAACAGTTTGCATTTTTCTTTGGCTCCCGTACGATTTTAGGTCTTTTCGTTGCTTTCCAGTGTTCTTATCAATAGATACAAATGAAGGTCAATTGCTTGACTTTTGACTGTGTCTTGGCTCTTTGTACTATCCTGCTCTGCTCTGCTGTGCTCAGCTCCGTCTGCTCTTCTGTGCTCACTCTGCTCTGCTCAGCTCAGCTCAGCTCAGCTCAGCTCTGCTCTGCTCTGCTCAGCTCAGCTCAGCTCAGCTCAGCTCAGCTCAGCTCAGCTCAGCTCAGCTCAGCTCAGCTCAGCTCAGCTCAGCTCAGCTCAGCTCAGCTCAGCTCAGCTCAGCTCAGCTCAGCTCTTCTGTGCTCAGCTCAGCTCAGCTCAGCTTAGCTCTGCTCTGATCTTCTCAGCTCAGCTCAGCTCAGCTTAGCTCATCTCTGCTCTGTTCTGCTCCGCTCTGCTAAGCTCAGCCGCAGTCCTGCTCAGCTCTGCTAAGCTCTGCCCTGCTCTGCACTGGTTATACAACTCTTTCCAATGTTGTACGCTTTGTCTTAAGTCGTCGACTCGACGTTCTAACTCGAATTTTGTAGTCAATTTTGCACTACAGTCCTTACACAATTCTCTCGTCTTTCCGTCTAGTTTTTCCTCTTTACAGTCGTTGCACATCAATTCCTTTCTTATCGTCCAATATTTACGTTTAAACTCTTCGTACTTCTTTTTCCATTCCTCTGCTGTTTCTTCAGCATCTTCAAGTTTGGCGGTTGTTTCGAGTAGCTCTTTTACTAGGTTTCGAATAACTTCATCCATTCTCTTCTGGAAAAAATGCAAGGTCACGTGGCAAGATAGGATGGCAGCGTAATTTTAATGCTCTTACGCCCAAGATGATAATCCTAGCTATCTTTTCGGTCTTTACACCTGTAGTGATGTCTCTCGATGTCTACAAACAATCTGCCTGCTGAAAAACACACACTCCTTATATACGTCTTGTCTCACACTGATTGGATACTCCATATAAAGTATTTTGCACGCTTTCTTTTGCTCACTCTACTCTGCTAAGCTCTGCTTTGCTCTGCCCCGGTGTGCTTTTGTTCAACTCTTCTTCCTCTCGCCTCACTCTACCCTGCTTGCTCTGCTTGTTATGCTTTACCATGCTCTGTTCGGCTCGGCTCGCCCAGCTCGATTCCGGCTTCAGTCTACAGGTTTTATATTATATTTACTATTTATACACGACCCCACAAGCTATATAGCTTTTTCTGCATCGTTTCTAAATAAAGATTTTGATTGATTGACTTATTGGTTGCTTGGCTCAAGTCTTGACACAATTGGCACCCTGATGCTGAATTCCGAACCCGAAGACGAAACTACACTCAGAAAGTCATCACACACAATTTATTGTATTAACACTGTTTACAAAGAATAAAAATAGTACCCAGTGGGTACATGAGTCTAATGCGTCATGGATTGTTAGTGCGGTTGAAATATGTTGAAGTAGTTTCGGTATTTACGGCATAGAGCAAGAGGTGTAGCAGAGGTTTGGTAGTAAGAGTGGTTCAGAAGAAGTCGATAATATTTGTTCTCTTAAGTATATATATTTATATATATTTATTCATGTTAAAAGATTAGTGCGTTGTAGACCATAGGAAGATCGTACAGATTTAGAGGGGGGTGGGGAAATCCTGAAAAATTTGTTTGCAAAAGCAAAAAAGCCCAACTAAATTTTTGGCAGGCATGAAAAAATTGTCTGCAGGAAGATGACACCGGGAAAAATGTTTTCACAGACAACGATACAGAAAAAAAATTGTTTGTCTTGAAAAAATTTTCATCCCCCTGCTTCCAAAAAAATAATGGTCCGCCCCATAGATAGACAAGATACAGCCGCTTATTTAGTATTCTAAATATCCTAAATCACATCAAAATAAGCCAATATATATATATTTTTCAATTCCTTTGCAATTTATGCAATACTGCTCAACAAAGATTTCAATTACCTTTAACGTTTCGACACAGGGGAGCAAAGAAAACATTGAGTGCAGAATGTAATTTAATTAAGCGAAATATTCTCACGTCTATTAAACACTACAAGCAGTTGAATGAAAGAGTTTCGTTTTCATGACTGAGAACAGCTTCCAAATAGTCAATACATGGAAATAACAATCAGATCGGAATTCAACAACTATTAAAGCGAGTTTTCATTCTGTCTTACCTACTTTTTGGCAACTTTCAATATTTATGCAAATTTCGCGCGAAATGTAATTTGATTATGCATCAGTCAATTCCAGCAGTGCCCATCCCCCCCCCCCCCCGGGCTAACCCCCGGGCATTAGCATTTCTTTGGTAAATTCCCCGGGGTGGGGATGAGGGAACCGGGCAAATGCCCCGCTCCCGGGTTGATTGTTTTCAATCTCTCGATAGGTGATATAAGAATATAATACAAGTTGTTAATTCTTGACAATGAAGAAATATCTAAAATTCAGAAAATATACCTTTAAAAACATCCATGAACATCCACGAGCTTCTCTAGTCCTTCATAGACTAGCTAATCTGCAACGTTGTCCACGTCTTGGCCTATAAACGCCTCCATCACGAATACGCGACTCACTCCATGGTTTCGAAACCACGTGTCAAATGCCCGGGGGTCAACCCGAGGTACGCAAATGCCCCACCCCCGGGACGGGCAACATTAGGAAATGCCCCGAGGTTGCCCGGGGGGGGGGGGGGATGGGCACTGCTGGAATTGACTGATGCATTACACTGTCTTGTTTTCAAGCTCTAGATTGAATCTTGAATGGCGAAAAAAAAACTCTTTTTAATGAAAGCTGCATTCTGTGAATGAAATCCTGCTTCAGTTGAATTGAACAATCAATTGCTGACTACAATTTTATTTAATTTTCCATTTTTTTTTTCAAAGTTATTTTTTGTTTATGAACACAAATGTCACTTCCGGATTTTTTTCATCAAAAGATGTCGATTTCACGTTGCGTTTCCCACGGATTATAAAAAGATTATAAAAAGACATGCAGCTGGAAGGAGAACATTTTCAGTGGCTTCACGCTTGAAAACGAGGATTCATATTATTTTGCACTGTAAAACATTTATTCCAATTACATACATGACAATTTCTTTTACAAGTGCGTGTCGTGCTCGAGCTCCGTTCGACCGTTGCTTCGTTAACAACATCCTTGCTTCCTGATTGGATTACGATCACCGCACCAAGCTCACAATGAGGCGGGCTATTGTTTAAGCACAATTACACCGGACGATTATCGATCCCGAACCATTCCCTTGGGATTGCTAACAGCTTTTTTTGTCCACTACATAGAGTCTAAAGCGCATGCGCATTAGACTCAAACAAATTAATTGAAACGATTCGACAGTACGGGAACTGGACAACTAAATAGTATCCCTAATTTGTAACTCTTAGTTGTAAAATGTTTCGCGGTTTTTTTATGTAATTTGACACATTACAGGTGGGACAGTTTTTCATTTACTTGTTTGGCCTTGTGCCTGTTTTCGTCTTCTTAACTGGTCTTGGGGTTGCGTATTAATGGATTTCGTGATATTTTCTCTTTATTCCTTGATAGGAAAATTCCTCATTTTCATTTTCAGCTAAAGTTTGTTTAGATACGTCCTCATATTCAACCAGCTTGTTCAATAAATATTTTCGTTTATTGACTGCTGCTTCTGCAGCCTCTACGAAGTCCATTTCGTCGTCGTCCATAAAACTACGCAGCGTTGCCATAACCTTTTTGTGCACTGGATCAGTTTTAAGAACACGATACCACTTTAAATAGTGTAGATACAAGAATCGTAGCCTCTTTCTGTATGTGGGAAGTAGTAAAGTTGATGTTTGAAACTCGGCATCCTCTTTTGACAAGCCCTGCGTTATGTATTGTTCCACTTGCTCCTCCCAGGATGAATTCAAATCGATCATGGCTTCCTCGCGCAGCTTATCCCAGGGATCAATATCATCATTTTTATCATCATCAGTAGTAGTGCTTTCATTATCTTCATCACTACGATCTTCTTCGTCTTTTTCGCTTTCATCGTCAGTATTCTCATCATCTTCATCATATTCTTCGTCCTGTTCATCGTCCTGGCGAAGGTTGTTTTCATATTCTTCATCATCGTTCTCTTGAGCAACTGTAGCCGGAGAGCCCTCATTCATTGCATATTGATAAATCTTCTCCACTTGTTCTTGCTCTAGACGTTTGCGGCAACCTTGCTTTTCGTGGCGGTCTCTGTTATATCTTCGACTAAATGATCTTTGACAGAACTGACAAAGATGCCCCATGTGTTCTAAGATGTTCACTCGACAATTGCCTTTCTTGAAATGAGTAAAGCAATATGCCTTGCCAATTTAAATAGTCGGGTAACTCAATGGCAGTTATGTTTCGTAAGCTCGTTGTGAGTAACAGGCAGGTTTTCTTTTGCATTTGCTCTCTGAATATTAACTTTTACAATACTGTAAGACCTCAAACAGTACCAACTATAAACGAATGACACCTTGCAATGACAGTGCTTTGAGTAATCAATTTCACTTAGGAATGTAGTCTGATTATTCTCTAAAATATTGGTAGATTAAGCTTTTTATCTTTGTTTTGTTATAAATGTATATGGATATGTCTAAATAATATAGTGATCTAATTTCTTTCCGAAAATACTCGTTACTTGCGATTGCTACCGTGACAAAAGTCGTTTAACGGATAAACGACTCGAGAAACGACAATGACAGGCGAATAACGAATATTAAGGCGAACTGAAAAGGCGTGAAACAAAATGAAAGACATTGTTTATACAAACAGTACACCGTGGAAGTCGTCAAAAATTCACCTGTTAATTCGCACGCCAAACGTTTTTTTTTATAAATTCAAACTCAAAATTGATTTCCATTGAATATTTTAAGTGCATAACAAACCGAACGACGACACACTTATTGTAAATCAAAACGTGCTCGTTGAATAGTTTTTGTGCTCAAAAGTCCTTTTGTTTTAATCCTTTTGTTTTGTAATGCAAGCACGAAAATGGCTTTTGTTGAAGATTTATTGTACTATCGCAAACACTTTAAATGTTACCGTACCGGAACCAAATTAAAAGTAAAAACCATTCATTTTGGGTCCTTTCAAACACTTTTGGAACGTATCAACGGACGCTTTATAGTTGAAAAGCGAAAGTAAACTTTATAGAACAACTGAAAGGTAAAACCTTGTGACTCTTGTGTATGAAGTAGCCGACGTATTAACATGATAGATTGAGAAAAAAATTTCTTCCGCAATAACAATGTACGTAAATATTAGCAAAAACAAAACAATGCTTTATTAAACGTAGTGTTCTGTTTGCGCTAACAAAATAACCGTTAGACTGAGTTCAAAAAGAAAACCCTATTAGAGGAACATTACTTTATCACCCAAATTATGTTCTTATGCGGTGTAGTTCAATTCAGAAAACCGTTGAGTATGGCCTAGTCGAAAATATTGGCCTTAAAGTAATATCCTGTGCCTGAGTTTACTAATCAACATTACAAGATAAGCAAAATATTATTCATACACTTGTTATACTCAAGTACTGCTCTGTGCAATTTAAATTATTCAACGAACTAAAAAAAAAAGTTCATTTAAATACTCTGGGTAACTAAAAGTTACTCGTTATACGCAGATAATACTCATCAAAATGTTTCGAGTTGCCGAAATTAGATGTATACTCGTTACATTCAAATGCTACTTGAGTCAAAGGCATAGAGTTGGGCCGATCACAGGTGCTCATGCTCGAACGGCTGAAACCAACGATATAAATATTTGTTGAACATTTAGTTAACAATTCATATTTATTCAAAGTGTGTTTGAGATTGTAAACTTTGCCTTTATCCAATAAACGTTTTTATATTCATTCAAAACAAAGATTTTGTTTCCGTGTGGTATTTACTTTATTGATTCCGTCATTTTGAATAATTACGTTCACTTTTCCAAAATAACCGGTTTGAGCAGTTACCAAACAAGATACGTGCGCCATTTTGAATAATCAAATCGTACCGGATTCAAAACTGGTTTGACAAGTTTGACCGTGTTCCCTGATTGGTTCTCAGTCATGCCTTTGTTCTTCTTCTATATAACTGCGACACTACCCGGATGGTTGGGCGGCTCATTAACTCCATTGCAACACATACATCTCTCCTAAAAACTCATGTAATATTCAACAGTAAATACTCAAAACAATACCATGCATAAATAAAAAACTTCCATAGTCTCCCTCATACACCTACTTGATAAGCATCTCATTAAATAACTTCATGAACCTACGTGACACCATCTCATTAAACGAGTTCATGAACCTACGTGACATGCATCTCATTAAACCAGTTCTGGATATTCAGAGCTCATTAACTCGGGCCTGTTGAATTCATGAATAATTTCGTCTAGTCATCCCCGGGATACTACTCGTATTTCAAATCTAATTTTATTTGATGAAATATCAGTTCCCGTAATGAGAACCCTTTTTTTCCTCAAACGCAGTAGAGCCGTCGGATTTAATTATTGAATAATGGAGACAGGACCCCTACCGAGCTAGCAACTTGGAACAAGGCGGCCTTGAAGTCCCTATTACCTGTATTACTATTCTCTGTGAGATTTCCTCTCAGAAAGGACAACTCATTGCTAGACTAAACCAACAAACGCTGCAGGGATCCTCGTGATTTTAGTGATTTTACTTTTCCTTTGAACGTTTATTAAGATTCATCAAAATACCATAGTGTACTGGTATGTTGCAGTAGTGCTGTTTAATATGGGAAAAATCAACTTGTTGGTTCGAACGGAAATAAACGCCGGAGCCTCGAAGAAACGCTGGGGCCTCGATCAAATGTCCCCAGCACATAAAACAACCGTTTTGACCGGCGTTTATGAGGCCGACGTTTAATCGGGGTCCGGCGTTTAATTGAGAAAATACGGTAATTCAGGAAACAACCGATTGTCTCATCCTCGTTTTAAATCATAGTGGAGGTAGCTCATCTTTTGCTTTTATGTCAATTAGGGAGCTCTTCAAGTAACAGAGAGGAAGAGAGAATATGCCCCTCAGGGCGAGTAGAGAACATAAATGGCATTAACTATGGACTGAAAGGAAACAATGTCGACAAGTTAAAGGAAGTCTTCGGCAGAACTGGATGCAACAATAAAATGAAAAAGACGGAATGTTCTTCAAGCAGTGACCATGGTAGATATCTCAGTCCAGAAAAGGGACGTCACGTATGGGGAAGCGATGGTGCTTCAAGCCTTTGTCCTGGAGATCATTACCAGCAGTTCACATGTCGGAGAGTAAATGAGACAAGTCCTCAAATTAAAAGGCAAAGCAGGCATTACAGACAAGCCACAGCCACTACTCAAAGATCACTTCTCAATGATACGTCACGTACAGAAGAAGAGAGTTCTTTGAACATTAGGATTACTTCTGCCTTCTCGCTCAATCCAAAGATGTCTTCAAGCTTGTTCCACGGGAACGAACTGTTATTAACTTCAAGTCACCCACAACTAACCAGGATTGAATTGGAACCCGGCGGACGCAAACTTTCCTCCCAATTTTCGCCTTCTCCTGTTTTGCAGCAGCAACATGAACAGAGCAGAAGTGAAGTGCCAAAAGGCGGCCAGCCCCTGAAGGCTTCTCTTGTGATTCAAGGCAACAGAAACGGACCGAGGTGTCTCCATGTATACAAAGACACGGATGATTTGAACTTGTCCAAAGAACAACGCAATAACAGACAACAAGGGTACACGGAACTAGGGAAGAGTCGAGAAATCGATTCAGAAAATCTAGCCGAGGTTTGGAACAATTCTGTAGCAAACAAAGATGACATGCAACCCTTGAAGAATATTCTTTACACAGGACTTGCAAATCACCGTTATATTTCTAACGAGACTAATGGGCCATCCATGTCAATGCAACAGGATCGTGGGAGACAAATACAGGAGCCAATTATGACACCAAGGAAAGTGGCATTTGCGACAAAAAACAATCGATTAGATCAGGGTGAAACGTTTGTCTACTCTTCAGAGGAACTTGGAAATGGCTTCTGTAAACGTGATGATTTCAAGACTCAGTCCTCTCAAATTGGATATATTGACAACGAAGTACATGTGTCACTACGAAGATCTCAGCAAGACATTGGTGCCTCGAAATTGCTGTCTTTCACAACAATAAACAGAACGCGACGAGCTAAAGAATGCGATGAATCGATTACCAACGATATGATCACACAGGGAATACCTCCACTGCTTAGCACCGCTCCTGTCGAGCATCATTTGCCAACGGTAGTAAGTAGTCATACCAACGATAACACTATTAAAAAATTCAAAAGCAGTGCACAGCGACAGCTTGGGAAATGTGCTGCAAAAGGTTCTTTGCCTTGCCGGCTTCAAAACATGTCCCCAGATTCTTTCAATAAGTTCAAGATGACGAAAGAAGCGCAAATACAACAAATCAACTTTCATCCCATCATTCCCTTGGGTCGTACACATTCTGACAATGCAGCTACATCGCCTTTAATTGATAAAGGTAGATTAGAAATTAAGAAACCAATTAACTTCAAGTCGGTAGATTCAAAACGAAAATTTCCTAATGTGCAGTTGTTAATAACACCAGCACCCGAAAAATTCAAGAACTTAGAAATGAGGCTGGGATTAGAAAATGACGAGGAGCCTGTGGTAACGATACCTAACTATTTCCTCGATTTCAATCCTGAGTGCAAACCAAACGGCCCCTCAATCCCCAAGTTAGTTGATGTTTCACAAGCGACCCAGCGTGCTGAGAACTCCCAGGCCTTGATTACGCAGGTACAAACCCGCTTCTCCGGCCACAAAGCCAACGACAAATCAGTAGACAATGTCGTCAAAGAAGACATGTACGCAGGACATAAACATTTGCAGAATACAATGACACGGAAAAAAATAACCAAGGACACAAGCGATCTACGTGCACTCAAACCTAAGAAGAGGGCTGCGTCTTTCCTTGAAAAAACATCAGACACTGTCAGACACTTTGCATTTTCTTTATACAACGCTAATGAGGGGTCGAAGTCTGCTCCAATGGCTCAAGCATTTGAAGGTGTTTTCCGCCCATCGGTAAACGAAATTCCTCTCTCAGGTAAAAGTTCAATACTAGCTAGCCCGGACAAATATCAGGACAAGGTTTCCCTTGCCGCTGTACGCTTGAAAATGACCGGTGATGCACGGTCTTTAAGCCAAGCTCGCACCTCCTTCGAGTCCATTTCAGAATTTGGGAGCCTACTTTCACAATCGAAACAGGCCAACGGTAAGTGTGCCAAAAGTCAAGTAGTGGTATCCAACGGCATCAATACTCTAAGCCCTCGATGTTTCAGCGAGGAGTCTAACAGAAAGATAACACAAGAACGTATAAATTGCAGTACGTTTGAAATAAAAGACAGCATTTCATCTACAGAAAATTGTACTTCAAACGAACGAAGAATAAGCATAACAAAAGATATAAACATTCCCTCAGAACCAGATAGTTCCAAACCGACTGATACTACAACCGTTGAAAAGTCTTTCTTTCATTCAAGTGGTCATGGTTTGATGAGTGTAAGTTCTGACTATGGAATCATTTCACCTAGCACTCCGTCGGTCGTACAAAACTCAACAACACAAGTATCGCTATGCAAGCGGAAATATCAGTGTGAGGTTTGTGGACGAGTGTTTAGTCGAAGCAATACGTTAATCACTCACAATCGCATTCACACTGGTGACAGGCCTTTTCCTTGTGACGTGTGTGGTAGAGCATTCCGCCAGCTTGGCAATCTAACTCGTCACAAACTGACTCACGCTGCAGTCAAACCTCACGCCTGCCCCATATGCAAGAAGTGCTTCAGCCGCACGTCCAATTTGAACACTCATATACGAACACATTCAAACTACAAGCCGTTCATCTGCGCATTTTGTGGTAAGGGTTTCCATCAAAAGGTGGACATGAAAATACATCGATACACCCACACTGGTGAAAAGCCTCACAAGTGTAGCAAGTGTGGTCGCGGCTTCAAACAACTGACCCACCTGAAATACCACATGAGAACCCATTCTGCTGTTCGATTGTACATGTGTGAATACTGTGGCAAGGGCTTTAACCAAAAAGGGAACCTTCAAGCTCATATTTACGGACATACTGGTAACAGACCGTACAGGTGTGACATTTGCGGAAAAGGATTCACTCTCACATCCACTCTTAATACTCACAAGCGTACGCATGCTCCGATTAAGCCATTTAAATGTGAGTTTTGCGAGAAAGCGTTTTACCAGAAGAACGCATTGAAAACCCATTACATTTCATCTCACCCATACACAGATGGAGTGTGTCTTCTTTAGACATACCTACACGGTAACAGGAGCGTTTCGGCAAGCAGTTGCTCAAACAAAAATTCCCACAATAGTATATAATTAGCACAACCGAGTGACTTATATTGAATTCGCACTCTGAATAGCTACGCGCGCTTCATCAGTTTTCTCGATGTTCTTTGTTTAGGATATTAGCCGTTAGGTAATACTTAGGGACCGTTTATTGATTATACGTAGGGGTTTGCTAGAGGAAAATTTCCATGCCCCCCTCAATTTTCTCCAGATATATTTCAGAACCTTTACCTTCCTCATGTGTCCGATGTAAAATGTACAGAAAGCACAAAAGCATATTTTGTTAAACTTGTGGAAGACATTAAGTAGAAGTCAGAACTAAGAGAGAGGGATAGAGATCTTCAAAGCTGTGCCACACAGGTCACAAGGTTCCAGCACACAAGAGCAATGACCCTTCCTTTTACTCCCGCGTGATGACAAGCAGCTTGAGATACATACGCGTTATCGACCAAGCGTGAGGTCAAGATGCTTGGATATTGGCCTCGTTGTTTGGGGGTTTTTACTGACCGAGACGAAGTTAAGGTCAATGAAAACGTAAAAAAGAACGAGACCACTGTCAAGCCATCTTGACCGAACAAGCTTGGTCAATAAAAAAATTATTATAAACCAAAAAGAGAATTTTGTCTTGCGGGAACGACGCGGGAAATTCCAGGCGGGCAAGATGGCCCGATCTTGCCCGCTCGGATAGCCAACCAGAACAAAGGATTTTCTTCAACTTGCCCGCTGGCAGGTTCAGCCATATTATAATAAAGGATATTGAGAAGAAAACGGAGAAGCAATTGAACAAATATCATACATGTCAACAACTGAGAAAGCAGTCTTATCCTGCAGAATGCAGAAGATAGACGTAGGAAGATGAAAAACAAGTGTAAATCCAAGAAGAGAAATGGTCAAGCATTAGCAAGTTTGCAACTGAAGATAGGTTTTTAGTTCCCAATTCATCTAAAATAAGAAGGGCAGAACTTATAGCATTGATACACAAGTCCCTGACTGCATGAAAACATCCTGAAACCCTAAAGTACTTATTACAGAAAAAGTATTTCCACGAAGATGCAAGAGAGTACATTCTGCAAGAATCAAACAAAATTGGAAAATAGCGGCAAAAGTGTGAAAACTCAAAATTGCTCAAACTCTGGCTGCCAGTAGTTCATAATGAGTTATTCATCCCCATGCAATTCATTTGACAAATAACTTTTTCTTTTAGCAGGAAATGACGATCATAAATTTCACGGCCAGACACGGGAAAATTCGACTTGAAAATTAGCAGTTTTTAAGCAAACCACTTGCCTTTACTATAAAACCTGAAAACATCCACTTGTTATCAGCTTATTCTACATCCTTTCCAGATTTTATTCCATAATTTCTATGAAGTTTAAATAAATTCATGTCACTAAGAGAGATCTGAAAGAAATCCCACTCTTTCTCTATGGAAATGACAAGGTAAATTTAAGGAATTATTTACCATATTACCTTTATTTCAAATAAACTAATATTTTGGAAACAACGTCAGGAAGAAATGGCCTTTCAATTGATGTCACTTTTTGTCTGGGGAAATTAAATCGTTCTCTCTGAGAAAGCGCTAAAAATCACGAAATCAAGCAAATAAGAGATTGCGTGACAGACGTGACAAAGGTGGAAGTTGTGATTTTCGGATATTTCAGCCAAAACTCGATAAAAATAAACTGATTTCATTGCTGTTCATAAAACAGCATCATTTTCTTTTGAGAATCTACGTTTTTTGCTTATTATATCAATCTACCGACCGTACCCATGTATTCGCAAATTCATACTCCACAGTGGTGGTAGAATTTATGTACACACAGTTAAGGCATTTAAATGTCCACTGGGGGACTGATAAATAGCCACTGGAAGTTTTAGCGTAACAAACAAAGTATCCTTGATTTCCATTTCATCTTTCTTAAAACTGCTCAACCTGAATTGTTTTACTTGCACATTTTAAAAATACGCTGCTGAAAATATTGCCGGCCAGCCCAGGCTAATTTTTGTACTGGCCTGTACGTTAGCTACGTCGCTACGCCGCAAGCGAGCCTTTGTTTAAAAAATAGTCTACGAGGTATACCATGTCCACGCATCATAATGGATGCGAAGAATTAAGCGGAAGGTTGGACAAGCAGCTTCCTCCATTCCATCCTCGGAGACCCAGGGGCAGTTAGTGGGGGCGAAACTAAGTAAACCGGGCAGAAATCGTGGCGGCAAAAGTTTTCTATAAAAGTGTAAGAGCCCCTGGGAAACGATCGAGTCTCTCCAGACCATTTCCAAGCGGCTCTGCGAATGCTGGCTCCTGATTGAGCACTAGGGGTTGACACATTATGCCGGCATAATTTCGAGCATAATACTATAGGTGGAGCATCGAGCATAATGCCGGCATAATAGTGCTATTTTGCTGGCATAATAGTGCCACTTTGAGACATAACAGTTACTTTTGTCCATTTATTTTAAAAGTTAAAACTACAAAATTTCAAGCTATTTTAATGTTTCACGTGGTTTTTCGTTACTATTGAGCACTGTAGGCTTGTACCCAGTGATTCCTCAAGTGGGTTTTGCTTTTTAGGCCTGGTTACTCTCATTATGTCAGGCTCCTAAGGCCTTCCAGGTTTTTATTTTTGCGCTTCATGGGGGTCTGGGAAAAAATTTTACGGCATAATTACGAGCATAATAGCAACAGTCGAGCATAATTTGGAGCATAATAGTTCGTTTTGAGGGCAATGCCAAAAAGCATAATGCTCGATTTTAGGAGCATGATGTGTCAACCCCTATTGGGCATAAAAAATCCTTTGTATTATTTTGGCCAATCAGCGAATAGTAACTTTAGAGTCACTTTCATGTGTTCTTACAAGCCGAAAAATGTCGGAAGTCATTTCGGATTTCAGAAAGAAAAATATATCAACATCCACCGGTAAGTTTTGTTTGGACCGATCAGATTTTTTGTAAATATAAATTGTGTCTTGTTCACCCGTGCGGCATACTCGTCTGGCCCGTACTGCGTGTATTTCTTTGCAGCACGGAAATATTCCAGTTGTCCGAAATATTCGAAAAATAAATAAATATAAAAAAGAAATTAAATGAGTGATTGATGAAAGCTTCAAGGTCTCAATTTTCTGAAATTTACTAGTGCTGGCTTGTACGTTTGATTTTACATTTTTCTGACTTCTTTATCTCAATATTTTTCGGCCGACTGCAGTTTGTCTGCGCTCGGCGTACATTGTTTTACCGCACGTGCCAGACGAGATAAGACGAGTGTGCCGAACGGCCGCCAATGTGTCGCTAACAGGTAAACAAGCCACTATTTTCGATTCCTCTGATCAGTCCAAGTGACAATATCCGGGTAGATGTTGAAATATATTTTTTTCTGACATCCGAAATGATTCCCCGACTTTTTGTGGTTCTCTAGTGTAAATTGAAATAGACTGCCGTGTAAGAACACACGAAAGTGACTCTGAAGTTACTGTTCGCCGATTGGGCAAAATAATACAAATGACAATTTTGCACATTAGAAGTGGATGTCAATGGTTCGCTTTAGGGTAACCTTTGTTACTCTTCAAAACTTGTCGTTCAGTAAATTTGTTGCATTGGTTGCGATATCCAAATCAGTGGAATTAACCCGAGATACATTCGAGTCACGCTTTGCCTTTTGTTATTTCTTTGGTGCGAAAAAGAGTGGAATACAGGTAAAAGGTTGAGGTAATTCTGTCATTTTTGTTGAAAATAAATACAAATAACGTCAGTGAAAATTCTTTGCAAGTGGACTATATACTTTATCATCACACAGACCAAACCTTTTCAGGCAGTGTTCTGAGATAATAATTTTCTTTACTTTACACACAACTTACCTGATCTAACTCAGGAATAAAATTGTGTTCAGTGTCCGTGTTCTGAAAGCACCCAGTCTAGCCAGCTAAGCATGAGTTCACTTTCTGTGGTTCAATATTTCAGGAGAAAACGACCCGCTAGAACAGTGATTCGAAATATCCTTTGCCAATTGCGCAAAGCAATTAAAGACTCTAGCCTTTAAAAATGCTAAAAACCTTTGACACATACTGTAAGCTCGACAATCATGCAATGTTTAGTAGCGAACATAATCTTTAAAGCGTTCTGGAGGCCTTCGAACACGGGCAGGCCTCAGGGTCATTGGTGAGGGGTTGATATCTGATCCGTTTGGTTCATCAGCTGGCTCTGCCGGCGGAATGGTCGCAGGAAGCGTTTCAGATTTGCCAGTTGCCTCGCTTGGCTCTGGGTTGCGTAGCGGAAGCGGTTCATTGTGTTGTTCGATTACAGGTGGTTCTTCTTGGGTCTTTCGAAGGTGTACGCGGTTGCGACGGTACACTCCACCATCTGCTGTCTCAACTGTGTAGGAGCGCTGGTCACGTTTCTCGATTACTAGTGCTTTGCGCCACTTTTTCTCGCCCAGACGGAGCGGTTTCATGCGCACTACGTCACCCTTGTCCAGGGGATGAAGATCTTTGGCTGTGCGGTTGAAATAGTACTTCTGTCGATTTTGGCGCTCAAGGAGTTTTGCTCGCTCATCAGATGGTTCGCTGGCTTGCGGCTGCAGAAGCTTGTTTGTTGCTGGTAGCAGGGTCTTTGTTCTCCGGCTCATAAGGCGCTGGGCTGGGCTGGATCCCACTCCTTGTGTAGGTGTGTTGCGATAGTCTAGGATCGCCAAGTAGGGGTCAGTACCAGCTTTACATGCTTTGCGAAGGAGTCGCTTTGCTGTCTTTACTGCGGACTCGACTTTTCCATTCGCTTTGCTGTTTCCTGGACTGATGGTGCTATGTTCAAATTCCCAGGCCTGAGCAAATGTGGCAAATTCTTTGCTAGAGAACTGTGGTCCATTGTCAGATACAACTGTATCTGGACATCCATATCTGGAGAAGTGGTTCTTGAGTTTCAAGATGACGGTGCTTGCCTTAGTGTCAGGTAGCTTGTCCGCTTCCCAGAAATTACTGTAGTAGTCGACTGTTACTAGGTAGTTCTTGTCTTTGAACTCGAAAAGGTCTGTTCCCACCTTTTCCCAGGGTCGTGATGGTACTTCATGCGGTAGGAGGGTTTCTTTCTGTTGACTTTTCTCAAACGTCCTACATGTTTCACATGCTTCAACTAGTTGCTTGATCTCTGCAGACATTCCGGGCCAGAAGATGTAGTCTCTCGCTCGTCGCAGACACGATTCGGTTCCCATGTGCGAGGAGTGAATCTTGTTTTTCATCTCCTTCCGTAGAGTGGCAGGGATCACTAGTCTTTCTCCTTTAAAGATCAATCCGTCTTGGACTGTTAGCTCATCTCTTAGGCTGTAGTAGGGGGTCGCTTGTACCGGTAGATCGCCCTTGTCATCTGGCCATCCCTTGAGGATTAGGGATTTTACCACCTGCAGTGTTTGGTCAGTGTCTGTTTCTTGCCTGATCTCTTGTACCTTCCGGTCACTGATGGGGAGGGCCTTGACCATGTTTACTAACTCAAATTCTTTGTCGTCTTCGCGTCCTACTTCAGGGAGGTACGCCCGGGATAATAGATCAGCTATGTACATCTTCGCCCCACATTCATAGTGTACACTGATGTACGCTACTAAACATTATGTTCGCTATTAGATTATGTTCGCTACTAAACATTGCATGATTGTCGAGCTTACAGTATGTGTCAAAGGTTTTTAGCATTTCTTTATTTTGTTCGTCTAAATTTTATTTCCATTGTTTTTTCAAAAGAGAAAGGATGTTACAATATGGACACAATAGATTGTTTATTGACATTGATATGATTCACGTGACATTTGATTATTGTATGATTGGCATCACTTATATATTCAATACTCTTGATAGCTCACTGAACGTGTAAGATCACGAAAGTTATAGTCTTGATTAAAAGCACTTTGGATTGACTCCTGAAGAGCAGTTGTGTGTCTCCTGTTAGTGGACCAAGCCGAACGTGTTACATCTTACCAATTACAGGAGCAGTCTGTTTTCATTATACTCTGAAAAGAACACAATAACCCAATTGCAGTCATTACACAGCGCGTGAGATATGCGGCAAGGCCGTGGGAAAATCCAGAAATCAGGATGGAACTTGTTTAGAATTAGCAACCATAACAACGATGACAAGTTGTTCAGTTTTAGTAATAAATATATATTAAGAACTAGAAACTAGAATTAGCAACTTTCTAAAATTAGTGATAGCATTAATAAATTACTTGTTAGCTCACAAAGGCATCCACATAACACAACATCCAAGTGAAAGAAATGATATAAACTGGGTACACTTTGCACGCAAAACAGAGGGAAGCTTTAATAAAAATCAAACGCAGTTTTTATTTTTTTCAAAAAAAGTTAATGAATGGCAAATTCATACGTAGCAATAAGATCTTTTTATTTTTATGGAGTTTATAGGGCCAAAATATTTGAAAATCGCAATTTCCACCTTTGTCACGTCTGTCACGTAATCTCTTATTTGCTTGATTTCGTGATTTTTAGCGCTTTCTCAGAGAGAACGATTTAATTTCCCCAGACAAAAAGTGACATCAATTGAAAGGCCATTTCTTCCTGACGTTGTTTCCAAAATATTAGTTTATTTGAAATAAAGGTAATATGGTAAATAATTCCTTAAATTTACCTTGTCATTTCCATAGAGAAAGAGTGGGATTTCTTTCAGATCTCTCTTAGTGACATGAATTTATTTAAACTTCATAGAAATTATGGAATAAACTCTGGAAAGGATGTAGAACAAGCTGATAACAAGTGGATGTCTTCAGGTTTTATAGTAAAGGCAAGTGGTTTGCTTAAAAACTGCTAATTTTCAAGTCGAATTTTCCTGTGTCTGGCCGTGAAATTTATGATTGTCATTTCCTGCCGAAAGAAAAAGTTATTTGTCAAATAAATTGCATGGTGATGAATAACTCATTATGGACTACTGACAGCCAAAGTTTGAGCAATTTCGAAATGTTGAAGTTTGCCACTCGATGTTTGATTTTTGTGGACACCTGCTCTTAAGTAAACAACATACAAACCTAATAATTCAGGTGGCAAAAAAGCGCGAATCCGAAGAATCAACATGCCATAAATCTTTTCTAGTGCTGGAACAAACATCTGTAGTGGGTAAATCCTGGCTACGCCCCTGTTCTGATCATTCCATCCCCACGGCCCCGGAGGTTATCATAAAACATCCTCACAGGGCGAAAATCCCTATTTGATATTTTCCAAACAAAAACATCTGACTGAAAAGTTTGGTAGAAAAAGTAATAATCTTAAGGATGCTGCAGCGGTCCAGAACAGTAGTGAGGGAGTTATGAAGGTCAGTAGCACTGGTAGTAAGTCAGGAGGTAGTGAAAGTGATTGCAAAGAACGAAAGTAGTCCTGTTGTAAGGCCTTATAAGACCGAATGTCGGTGCCATGTCAGATATTTTTCTCCTAAGGACAAGCAATACTGTACAACGCGCTTTTAGTTCAGTTTCCTAGGCCCAGTTCAGACGTCGTGCTTCTGCTTCTGCCGTGCCGAACTAAATCCAGCAATTAAGTTTGACAAAAGACGCCAGAGGTACGACGTCTGAATCAAACTAAAAGTTAAGGTCGGCAAAGCAATTAAGTTCGACAAGCTCTGCCGTGCTACACGCATCTGGCACGGCAGCATTTCAGACGTCACGCTTCTGCCGTGCAAAACAAGATTCATAAATTATATTAAGGTATTTTGACGAGGGTAGTTACGGCGTCATTTTTGTTTAATCACCGCTGACTAATTGTTGCGTGACTTCTGTGAATCCTGAACTTGGCACGACTCTGGCACGACGTATGAATCAGAGTGGTGTTTGTGCCGAGCTACAGTCGAACCTAATTGCAATTAAGTTTGGCACGGCAGAAGCAAGACGTCTGAACTGGGCCTTACAAGCACATTTCTTCTAGTGTTCAAGATATCTGCATTCAAGTTCGTTTAATAAAATATAATAAAGATGATATGTTTATTTCTCACGAGGATGGGACAAAAAAGTATTCCGAGTCCCCGACGGGAATAGAACCCATGGCCCCCTAGATACCGGTTATACATTTCCCTGCTTTAAAAAGCAACCGAGAGACCATTCAAGTAAAAATAGAAGCATACAAGCTTGTAGCGGAGCTCCCGCGCGCGAGCGTAGCATCCATACCTTAGGGAAGGTGGTGAACCCATCAAGCCGAGAAATTTTGGTCATTACGTAAGCGTACGAGCGGCCGCCCGCCCCTACAGACTGGGGGGAGTCCCAAGACAGGTTCTCATTCCTACGTACGTTAACAGGTTGTCAGCTTACTTCTTTGATGTGTTATGGCCAATTAATAGCTCTCAAAAGGAAGTATCCACTGACCAGTTTCACATGACCATATCGCAGGCACAGGTGTAGAGCTCATTGAGATCACGTTTTTTTTTTAAATTAACCGCTGACCACATAATAGTTTTTCCATTGGATCGGGTGTTCAAGTTCTATTTTCTTGTGAAACGTCTCGGTAACAAAAGAGGCACTTCTGTTCCTTAAAAAAGGCGTATTGATCAAATTAAATAAGATATATAAAATCTGTGTTTATTGAGCTTTCAGAAAATGTATAGTTTATTAGCGTTAGTGCGAATTGTCCCCGCGCTTTTTCAGTTTGAATGAATACACTAATTTTCCTTCCGTGATACCTTTAAGTGTCAAAGTTACGCCACAGGAACGGGGATAGGGACGGTCTTTGTCTTGAAGCTCAACCAAGAACATCTCAGAAATGTCAGCTGACAGGGGTACAGGTGCCCGAAGAAAACGTGTCAGTACATCAACCAACCCTCACGTAAGCTTTTGCCCCGGCCATATGGCACCGTTCATACTCCTTCCATCATGTTTCACCACAGTAACCCCGTCTTCTTTGAACACTGGAAAGTGGGGTAGAAACCACTGTTCTTAAACTTCGGATTTGGGTACTTTCGGTATGTAGTACTTCCTCTCAATCTTCAAAGATCTTGACATAGGATTCCACAATCTTTGGACCTTTTCTTTTAAGGGAATTCTCCAGGCTTTAGAGTCGTACGAAAGCTACTTCGTAATTGTTAGTTAACTTTGGATCGCCTTCTTTCTAGGGGATTCCAATTTTGTATCGCCTATTCTTGAAGTCCAATGTCCCAGCTACTTGAGTAACTGCTGCTCTCTCTCCGGCTGTCATCTGTTGCTCAGCCTTGTCTGTAATCCCGAGGGATTCGAGTTGCCTAAATGTACGCAACATGTCATCAGGTGGCAGCGGCTTGTCGACTTGACTACGGCGGTACGTACATGTGAAGTGGGAATGAGTGTCACGTCGAAACCCTTCCACCAGTGTGGGACCAAAGCATACCCAGCCCAGATTTGTCAAACGTGCAATAGGGTCATTTGGTTTCTCAAAAACATGATGTAAGACTGGATAATCACTGCCAATCATGTCAATCTGACGCCGCCTTGATACATTCTCGAATGGTCATCGCGTAGGAGGGGCCACTTTTGCTTAAATTCTGACCAGCGGTTAGCTGAAGTGTCGCCAGCAATGTTGTCAAGGACATGAGCTTGCAATTGACTTTAAAATGAACTGTTTTTGTTTGCTACTGTCAGTTCAACTCTTACATGGGTCAATAATGCAACCTCAACTTTGATCCAGTGGCGGTCACCTCGAACACCATTCGTCCTTCTGGCCCATCAAGTTTTCTTTTCCCTACCCCACTTATCTCCTTCTTAGCTTCTTCCATGATTTGTACGCCAGCTCTACCCACTCTGCAAGTGACTCGAAGCTGTCTTCCAGAGAATGGTCAATAAGCCAATGTTTGTATGCCTGCAAATCTTCCTCTAAAAGCTTCTCCTTTGCTGTGAGATTTGTTGTGCCTTTGCAGCTCTTGGCCTGGTCCGCATTCTTTCAGCGCTATCAAAACGCTCTCGAGTACACCTTGAAAGTTCTCCATATCCTCCAGATTTCGGGGTCGATCTTTACGCCAGCCACGCGGAGCAGTCAGGTGTTTTTATCTGCAAATGCCTCTCTCCTCCATACTTCCTCTCAAGCTTTTCCTTTGCTCTTTCACAAGCATTCAGAGTGTATCCGAGATCTTTAACCGATGCCAATGGCTTTTCCAGGGAGACTGCTATGAAGTTGCAACACTTTCTCGCCAACTGGAATATCCATTCGATTGACAATAGACATAAACGCTGCCCTCCAAGGATCATAATCAGCATTGTCTTCTCCTGCAAACTTGGAAAGATCCACATCTTTCAACTTGATTGACAAGGTCCTTTGCACACTTCTTCGTCACGTACAATTGCATTTTTGTCATATTGTAAATCGGGGGAATGGGATATGCCCAGTGAAATGATTTCCTTATTGTTCAGTCCAGACTCGCTCTGCCGCATCTGCTCTCAGCGGATTCAGAGCAGCCACCTTTTGTGCTTCCTCAGTCCGCTGTTTGGTCACTTGAAGTTCGTCAGTAATTCTTTCTTGTTCCAGTTCCTTCTGTCTCTGCTCTTCTTCTATTTGTAGAAGGCGTTCATTGGCCTGTTTTGCTTGCAGTTGCGTCTGTTCCACACACGAGAATTTCAATAATACTTTATCATCATTTACATGGGATTTGTTTGAAAGGGTAACTGATTCTTCCTCTCCCTTCCCAGGTCTCTCTTGTAAATTTTTTTGTTTTCAGTTGCAATATTTTCATCGACTGATGCCACTATTTCATCCATTCTTTGTCCAATGCTTCTATAGTTGTCTGTATCTTCAATTTCGTTCAATGCGTAAAACCTCTTTTAGACTGGCGACGATTTTCTCAATCACACGTAACTCCATTTTAATTTTATTCATTGCCCTTTGTACAGCACTTTTACTCGGCAAAGTTCTTCTTAATGTGCTGCTTTCTAAAAGTTCAGTGAACAGATTTTTTTCTTTTGTTAGTCTTGACTTGGCCTATTTTTAGTTCTCACGCTACGTTTGAACCTTAGTGCTTCCATTTTTTTCGCTTATGTTTTTTCGGTCACAATGTCTTCAGGTCAGGAGTTTTGTCTTTTGTCGAAGGCGGTGAGTCTTGTCCTACGGCCGTTAAGTATTGGCCTTCTTTGCTCGTGGCCACCACCAGTGTTTACTCGTGTTCTCCGTAGAATTCCACGCTCTGAAGAGGTCCAAATTATCCGGCTCAAAAGGTCCACAGTATTCTCAATCAATAGAACGGTCAAAGTCAAGTCTTCCTCATACAGAGCCGTAGATTTCGTCTTTAAACGTTGTTTAATTTCCACGAGGTCTTCGAGTCATGTTTCTTTTTGTGTGCCCGCGATAGAACTAAGCGGCAAATTCGCCAAAATCATCAGGCAACGAGTCAAATATTAAATCACCAAATTCTGGCAAATTAATCGATTCTTAGCAAATGTGATGGAATAAGAGATGAAAAAACCTTTTTTTCACACCCCCCTCCCCCCCCCCCCCAATTAGGCGGATCAGTTTTAGGACCCCCCCCCCCCGCCCCCTTTCTTGTTGAATTATTTTCGCGAGCCCCTCCCCCCCCCCCCCCCTCCACCACCCTAATTTTCCTTCAGCCAACCCTAACCCAATAATTAATGAATGGCCCCTAAAACAATAAGACTGTCTTGCTCTCGGTTTCTATCGAATTTGATAGTTAATCACAGGGACAATGCTTTCATAACATGTCACTGTTTATTCTAGGTCGAACAGATGCCACTTTCCTTGTACAAAAATAAGTTTTTCTTTTATGCTTTTATTTCACACTCGTAAGAGAAATATATTCAACAAGTCACCAACAATTCAACTTTTCGCGATCGCAAATATATTCGCAGAGGATAAATAATTTAAACTGGTTCCTTTTTTATTACAGGCTAGCATACAAATTATGCATATATTTACAGAGATTTGTAGCCTTTAAATCCCATAAAAGATTCCATAAATAAAAAGCTCTCTGAGCCACTAAAATTATGACAAGAAATAAAACAAAACGAGCATCAAGTTTGGTATCAAATTTCAATAATCTGAAAGCAAAAATAGCTTTCTTCACAGAATAATGCATGTCTTCGATTTCTTGTTCTCCTTGCTTTTCTTGTTTAACCCACTCGTTGAATCTTTCATCTCGGATATCTCACGTTCTGCAGTGATTTGTTTATCACCTTTCTCTGCAGCTGAATTCTGCTTGTTATTTGCTTCGCCTTTATTTTCTTTATCAATCATCGCTACAGGGAAAAAAACAAATCAGTGAACGTTTATGGCATTCTGGTTTTCTTTTGCAAATAGGTTTTTGGTCCCTAAATTACCGCCCATTTTCGAATCTTACCTCTCATGTTGTTGAAAACTAATGAAATAATCACACCCTGTTACACTTTTAATAAGAAATATCTTCCGGTCGAAAAATATGATCTTTTCTATTTCTTTAAGGCAAAATTAACGTGCATTATTTTAATTTCTCGGCCAAAAAATAAAACTTGAGATTAGGTACCTTTTTAACCTTCCTGCTAACAAATTAAAGTCGAAATTTAGTACCTCTTTACCTTGCGAAACAACTGAAAATCAAAATCTGTTTTTTGGATATGTCTCACATTTTATTGCAAGT
Organism: Meandrina meandrites; assembly: GCA_963693305.1. Taxonomy (NCBI): domain Eukaryota; kingdom Metazoa; phylum Cnidaria; class Anthozoa; order Scleractinia; family Meandrinidae; genus Meandrina; species Meandrina meandrites. Next base: position 18,028,384 of record OY855905.1, on the reverse strand, counting down.
GACAAGGTGCCAAATGATGCGTCACGCCAAAGACAAACGTGACTCTCCTGAACTTTACTTTGTTATAGTACATGTAAAATCAAGAGAAATGGACCTTAAAATTGGAAACTATTACAGACTTTGTTAAAGAAAGCAAAAGAACCTCAAATAATGAACGGAACGGCAAATTCTCATTGATATCAGAAAACAAAGCTTAGTCGCTCCTCACAATTCCTGAGACATTCAGAAAGCAGAAACGTACAAAGTCATAAATGCATCGGCGATTAGCGATCATTTCTCTTACACTTTAATTCGTATACAATGGAATTATCATATACACAAGGCACACGTCACAGAAGTGACAGCCATAAGGCACACGTCACAGTACTGACAGTCATGAGGCACACGTCGCAGTAGTGACAGTCATAAGGCACACATTACAGTAGTGAGAGTCATAAGGCACACGTCACAGAAGTGACAGTCATAAAGCACACATTACCGTAGTGACAGTCATAAGGCACACATTACAGTAGTGACAGTCATAAGGCACACATTACAGTAGTGAGAGTCATAAAGCACACGTCACAGCAGTGACAGTCATAAAGCACACATTACCGTAGTGACAGTCATAAGGCACACATCACAGTAGTGACAGTCATAAGGCACACATTACAGTAGTGACAGTCATAAGGCACACATTACCGTAGTGACAGTCATAAGGCACACATTACAGTAGTGACAGTCATAAGGCACAGGTCACAGCAGTGACAGTCATAAAGCACACATAACAGTACTGACAGTCATAAGGCACACATCACAGTATTGACACTCATAAGGCATGCATTACAGTAGTAACAGTCATAAGGCACACATTACAGTAGTGACAGTCATAACGCACACATCACAGTAGTGACAGTCATAAGGCACACATTACAGTAGTCACAGTCATAACGCACACATTACAGTAGTGACAGTCATAAGGCACACATCACAGTAGTGACAGTCATAAGGCACACATTACAGTAGTAACAGTCATAAGGCACACATCACAGTAGTGACAGTCATAAGGCACACATTACAGTAGTCACAGTCATAACGCACACATTACAGTAGTCACAGTCATAGGGCACAAGTCACAGTAGTGACAGCCATAAGGCACACTTCACAGTAGTGACAGTCATGAGGCAAACATCACAGTAGTGACAGTCATAAGGCACACATTACAGTAGTGACAGTCATAAGGCACACATTACAGTAGTGACAGTCATAAGGCTCAGGTCACAGCAGTGACAGTCATAAGGCACACATAACAGTACTGACAGTCATAAGGCACACATCACAGTATTGACACTCATAAGGCATGCATTACAGTAGTAACAGTCATAAGGCACACATTACAGTAGTGACAGTCATAACGCACACATCACAGTAGTGACAGTCATAAGGCACACATTACAGTAGTCACAGTCATAAGGCACACATTACAGTAGTGACAGTCATAAGGCTCAGGTCACAGCAGTGACAGTCATAAGGCACACATAACAGTACTGACAGTCATAAGGCACACATCACAGTATTGACACTCATAAGGCATGCATTACAGTAGTAACAGTCATAAGGCACACATTACAGTAGTGACAGTCATAACGCACACATCACAGTAGTGACAGTCATAAGGCACACATTACAGTAGTCACAGTCATAACGCACACATTACAGTAGTGACAGTCATAAGGCACACATCACAGTAGTGACAGTCATAAGGCACACATTACAGTAGTAACAGTCATAAGGCACACATCACAGTAGTGACAGTCATAAGGCACACATTACAGTAGTCACAGTCATAACGCACACATTACAGTAGTCACAGTCATAGGGCACAAGTCACAGTAGTGACAGCCATAAGGCACACTTCACAGTAGTGACAGTCATGAGGCAAACATCACAGTAGTGACAGTCATAAGGCACACATTACAGTAGTGACAGTCATAAGGCACACATTACAGTAGTGACAGTCATAAGGCTCAGGTCACAGCAGTGACAGTCATAAGGCACACTTCACAGTAGTGACAGTCATAAGGCAAACGTCACAGTAGTGACAGTTATAAGGCACACTTCACAGCAGTGACAGTCATGAGGCACACGTCACAGTAGTGACAGTTGTAAGGCACACTTCACAGTAGTGACAGTCATGAGGCACACATCACTGTAGTGACAGTTATAAGGCACACGTCACAGGAGTGATAGTCGTAAGGCACACATCACAGGAGTGACAGTTATAAGGTACACTTCACAGTAGTAACAGTCGTGAGGCACACATCACAGTAGTGACAGTTATAAGGCACACTTCACAGTAGTGACAGTCATAAGGCACACTTCACAGTAGTGACAGTCATAAGGCACACGTCACAGGAGTGACAGTTATAAGGCACACTTCACAGTAGTGACAGTCACGAGGCACACATCACAGTAGTGAAAGTTATAAGGCACACTTCACAGTAGTAACAGTCATAAGGCACACGTCACAGGAGTGATAGTTGTAAGGCACACATCACAGGAGTGACAGTCGTAAGGCACACGTCACAGTAGTAACATTCATAAGGTACACGTCACAGGAGTGATAGTCGTAAGGCACACATCACAGGAGTGACAGTCATAAGGCACATGTCACAGTATTGACAGTCATAAGGCACATGCCACAGGAGTGACAGTCATGAGGCACACTTCACAGTAGTAACAGTCATAAGGCACACGTCACAGGAGTGATAGTCGTAAGGCACACATCACAGGAGTGACAGTCGTAAGGCACATGTCACAGTATTGACAGTCATAAGGCACATGCCACAGGAGTGACAGTCGTAAGGCACACATTACAGGAGTGACAGTCATAAGGCACACATTACAGTAGTGAGAGTCATAAGGCACATGTCACGGTAGTGACTGATTTGTTAAACATCATGAGGCGCACATCACAGTAGTAACAGTCATATGGCACACTGATTTGTTAAACAATCAATTCTCAAGTGTCTTTACTCAAGAAGACTTATCAAACATCCCTGATATTGAATATGACAGTATACCAGCTATTGGCAATCTGTCTATCACCATAAATGGAGTTGCAAAGCAGTTATCGATACTGAAGACAAATAAAGCTTCTGGTCCTGATGTCATTCCACCGCGGTTTCTAAAAGAATATGCAGCCGAGATTGCTCCTATCCGAACTAATATCTTCCAGGATTCTATCGAGAGTGGAACCGTACCCAGTAGATGGAAATCGGCAAATGTATGTGGCGTCTTTAAAAAGGGAAAAAGTCTGATCCTTCAAACTACAGACCCATATCTCTAACCTGCATAGCATCGAAAATCCTCGAACATATTGTACACAACCATTACAACATACTATCAGATTGTCAGCATGGCTTCAGATAAAAAAGATCTACAGAACTTCAATTAATACTAGGGACTTAAAGATACACTACAGCGAGGCGATACTACGGTGACCATGGCCGGAAAGGTCTGGGGGAGAGTACGTCTCGGCAGTCTGCTACCTACCTTTCCTTCACATGCAAAGTAATCGTCCGTATCATCGCAGGTATTGCTATTTTTTCTTTCCCTTTTTTTCTGTAGTGTGTCGGCCGACGCGTCGGTAGTGTGTCGGCCGACGCGTCGGTAATGTGTCGGCCGACGCGTTGGTTATGTGTCAGCCGACACGTCGGTGGTGTGTCGGTAGTGTGTCGGCCAACGCGCCGGCCGACACGTTGGCCAACGCGTTGGTTGGATCAGATTCGTTATCTTTACCGCCAAATTTAGTGTAATGATCAAAACAAAATTCAAAGAAGCACAGTCTAAGGAATACAAGGTCTATTTTTATTTAGTTTCTCAGCGCAGAATGGCTTCGCCTAAAGAAAGATGGCTGTTGTTTGCTTTTGTACGTCCAAAAGATTAGTTCTGAACGAAAGCTTATGCCATACACTTTCTACAATGATAGCAATTTCAGAATTTGATCGATCAAATGTAAAAAATTCCTGATAATTTGAAAGAGGCGAATATCTCAAGGCGAGTTAAAAACTGAAATATACCGGTATTCACGAAAGCAAAATGCTATCGAACACTTATCCAGATATAGTGCATCTTCACTGAACTCTCAAAGCAAGCTTTTAAAGAGAAACATTTCGCGCTTAACAAGAATGTTTATCTTCGCATGCCGACACTTCCATCAAACGAATTCAATTCAAAATTTACAAGCGTATGAGCGACAAACTCAACAAATATTCGACTGAAGTTGACTTCAAAGGATACATTTTGCGTTGGAACTCTGAAAATGCTGAGAAATTAGTAGAAAAAGGACAGAGCAGCGAATTAAACGCACGTACTAGCCACTACGGTAAAACCTCCCAGCTCAGGTAGTCAAATTTCACGCTACGGCCAGACTCGACCGACTGACATGCGCAGTGTCTTATCTTGCGTGAAATTTTACTTCCACCAGCCGTAATAGTGCCTCGCCATAGTGTATCTTAAAGTGCCTACTTACTATGCAAGTTTTCTACAACAAAACAAATCTATTCATGCTGCTTTGTTAGATTTTTCGAAAGCCTTCGATTAAGTCCCACGCCAACGCTTACTAATGAAGGTGGAGCGTTACGGTATCCATGGTAACTTCTTGTCCTGGATGGAATCCTTTCTCACTAAGAGGGTCCAAACTGTCATATGTGAGGGTGAAACATCTACCTCCTCCCCAGTGACCTCGGGTGTACCAAAAGGGTCAGTATTAGGCCCGCTATTGTTTCTAACTAGGGATAGTTAACACTACAGCTGCCCCCGCTGTTATCCTTTTTTTCTCACCTTATCCGTTACAACAGTCAATTATTTCGCTTGATAATTTGGCTATTCTATTTTCTTAATTCATTGAAAATCAGTTTTCTGTTTGGAGCAGTCTTGCGATAATTCAGAAGAAAGCACTAATTTTTCTCGTGTTCTGCTATGAATTGTTGAGGTCAAGTAGCTAATTAAAACAAAGCCAAATTATGCAAAAATTCTGAAGAATTACATGTAATAATCACGTAAATTTAATTACACGAACGCGTCCCCAAATTCCTGAGATCATTTTGCTTTTTTTGCTGTAATGAGTAATCTCAGCGAGGATAAACTTTGGTAATAGCCAAACGTTTTAAAACTACCAATTGATACCAGCTGTTTTCAGATTTTTTGTTTCAATATATTAGGGCTGGGAGCTCAAGCAACAATGACCAACTTGACAGCTGAGCTCGAAACGGATGCCAAAAGATTTCTCACCTCTGTCAATGTAAACGCGTGCAGTAAGTTTTGATTATCTCAAGAACTCTTTTGAATTCTCTTTCCTTCTTGACAAGTCTCAGTTACAAATTTTCCTTAAATGCCTAAAGACTGATCGAGTCTTTTATCTTTTATTTCTACCACTTGAGTTTTTTTAATGTTATGATGTTTCAGTTACGAGCCGGAAGCACTGGATCGACAGCTAGCTAGTTAAACACGTGTCTCAAGTGAAAACTTTCTCACTTCTCTGCGAGTTTCAATGCTTGCGGTATCTTTTAAAAACTTGCCTTCTTTAACTCTTTTTGAACTTATCGCAGCTGGTAAGTTTATATCTTGGTTGTGGCCAGAGCCTTTCAAACTCCTCGTGTAAAGTGTGATTTGTGTCCGTACTATTCTTGGTTTTGATCGTGTCAATTCCGCAATACCGTACCTTAGTGCGGCTTCTAGACCTTGTGCAGTCAAGAAAGCTCGAAGGAAACTGCAGCAACCGAACTGCAATCAACGTTTGCAAGCGTCGTTTGTTGACTTGTTGTCATTTGTGGACGTGCTCGCACTTTGGTTTGTCATTATCACCCAATCATCGTTTATCTTGCGTCATCATTGACCAATCACCGTACAGGGAATTTTATCACACCTACCGATACTACTTGCGGGCCCACTTATACTATATATACGCGCGGACTACAATGATGCCTCCTCGGGTTTTGGCCTCTGGGCCAAAACCCTGCGGGGGCAACAAACATCAACGACCTGCCAAACGGTCTAACCTCCACAGTTAAGCTGTTTGCCGATGACACCCTTTTGTACGGAGTGGTGGTTGAAGACGACCTCAATAAACTAGAAACCTGGCAACATAAGTGGCAGATGCAATTTAACCCTTCTAAATGCAACATCACCTGCATTTCAAATAAGCAAAGTCCTCCTCAACGGACATATTTTTCTGTGGGTCCAAACTTGAGCAAGTAGATTCTGCATCGTACCTAGGAATTACTGTTAACAGTAAATTAAAGTGGTCTGAACATATCTCATCTATCTCAAGCAAGGCAAGTCGATCCTTGGGGTTGATCAAGAGAAATCTCTGGAACCGCCCCCAGGAAAGTACGCGAAACGGCCTATACCAGCATCGTCCGACCCAAATTGGAGTACACAAGTGCCTTGTGGGACCCACACTACAAAATAGATATTTCAACCCTGGAGAGAGTTCAAAGAAAAGCTGCCCGTTTTTGCCTTCAAAACTTCAACAAAACAGCAAGCATGACAGACATGTTATCTGACTTGAAATGGGACACATTAGAAACAAGACGAAAGAAAAACAGACTGACTCTAATGTAGAAACTCAGTCATAATCTAGTAAACATAACCACGGAAGAACACTTAATACCAAGCAGTGAAAAAAGAACACGCAACAGCCATGCTTTTAAGTATAGGATGCGAAAAGTATCTAAGGACGTTTTTAAGTTTTCGTTTTTTTCCTAGATCAATAACATGAGTGGAATTTACTGCCCGCTGACTTAGTGAATTGCAAGTCATTATCTGATTTTAAATTAAATTTAGGGAAGCATGTGAAATAAGTAAACTAAATTGTAATTAAGAATTATTATTTAATTATACTGCTATTTTGACAAATCACTTTTATCTAATTTATGCATATGTACATATTTTGTATTTATTTTGGCTTTTATTTATAGTTGATGTGATGTCTTATAAGATTGTATCAACTTAATAAATGTAGATGTAGATGTAGTGACAGTGATAAGGCACACGTCGCTGTATTGACAGTCGTAAGGCACACGTCACTGTAGTGACAGTCTCAAGGCACACATGACTCGCACATCAATGAAGTGACAGTCTTAAGGCATCAGGAAAATTCCGCGAATAAATAAAGCACATGAGGCAAAGGAAATAAATTATTATCTAACCTTGATGCAACTGTAGAACTGATCTTCTATTTCTCGAGTAACTGAACAACAAGGCCAGAGAGCCTCTATTTGGTAACCTGTGAGATGCACTTAAAATATAAACTGCTATTGGCCGTACCTTCTTTGCTCTGTTTGTCCGCCAATGCCTGCCAGTTTGTTTTATTATTAACACACCCGTCATACAAGGGCTTCAGACAAGGTTCCAAATCAAAGAATAACTACAAGTAAAAATGCAAAGTACCTTATAAGGGATTACAGATGGTGTCATACCACTGCATGGAGACTTGGTGTCAGAGTGTATACTGGGAAGACAAGTCACTCAAGATATTTCATGGTGCACCACTCGATGACTATTTCACAGCTGGATATTAAGAACATTATCAACAAAAATCTCAACAAAAATCGTTTTCCGAAATAAAATTATCAAGTTGGACTGATATTATTTTCATGGCTGTTTTTAATGTGCAGCTGTTTTAAGGCTCATGGAATAATTGCTTAATAATATACAAAAATAAATAGGCTTACCTTATACACTGGCATACAGATGAAGTCAATGAACCCGACTTGCATCTTTGGTAGATCATCTTTCTTTTTCCGATCCATCATGGGCTGTAAATTAATCCAAGCAACAAGTGTTAAGCTTAAACGACATTATATCACAACGTTTTGGCTTTTAGTTTAACATTTCGGTCTGACATTTCTTTAAAATATAAATAAAAGGAGACAAGAAAACGGCTGTTTTCCAAGAAAGGTAAAATCAATCATGAAACAAATTTTCGCTTCCCTATCGTAGCTTTGGTTCTCAACGTCACCTTATTACATGCTTGTCGGAATGTTCAACTCGTGTTGTTTCCCAGCTTCAGATAGTGATATAGAAGACTTAACTGAACAAGTAAATTTGCTCAAAATTGAAGGTAAGCTTAAAGGTCAAATGAACCAAAATTTCGACATTCTTTCTTTAGCGATTTTAAAGCAACCAAACGCTGGAAGAATTCATTATTAGGTAAACTTAAGGCGAAATTTTGCTTTCTGAGCCTTAAAGCACGAACTATAGCAAAAACTACGAAGATTTCCGAAGACTTCACGAAAACGTTTCCAAAATGACCGCGCACTGGAATGGAAGGAATGGATCGAGCTTTGAATTTTGTGACGTAATAATTTTTTTTACGGCTTTGCGATCAAAGAGACGATCGTCGTTTAAAGAGCGAATAATGTAAAGTTTGAGAGTTTGAGTCAGTCTGAGTAATTCAAGTAATTCCAAAAGGATCTAAGTTTTTCTTTTAAACATGGTAGTTATATTTTTTACTACACTGGAATCGAGTTTCAAAGATTAATAATTATTACTTTAAAGCACTGAGTAAAATTGCAAGCATTGTACGATATAGGAGGTTTTCAAACACTGGATGGCGTATAAAAATCATCGATCTGCTCAGCTTGGTACAGAACAATTAGTTTTGTTATATACCCCAAGTGAAATGCAGTTTTTTTGGATTTGCACGCAATTACAATCAGGACGAGTGCGGCGTGCAACTCGGACAGGTATGCAGCCCAGAGTTATCCTAGGATGTGGCAAAAAGCTAAGATTGAATTCACTATTTTATTTTTCGTACTCGAGAGTCACACAAAACACAAAAATAATTTGTACACAAAAATTTAACTTCAATGAAAGGATATTTCTCAATGCAAATTCGAAACAGCAAAGCATCCCGCAGGGAAAAACTTTCAATGGACAAATTCGTGTCGTTTTCAGCTGAAGGAAAATTCAGTGTTGAAATAAATAAAGAGCGTTTACACACAGTCCCCGCGGACACTGTGAGTTCTGTTTCTATTAGCTGTTTTTGGTCCATATCTATTTAGCCGGTACATGTTATTTAGTGCTCGAAATTAACGGTTGTAAACCCGACATAAATACAACCGACCTTTGAAGCTTAATTTTATACGTATCAAAAAGCACGTGCACGTGCATGGAAGCAAATTATTTTGGCGAGGATATTGAGCTAACGAATTCAAATTCTAATACTTGATCATGACCAGCCAAACCAACAAAATAAAAGTGCTAATAATCATAACAAATGTACTCTATCTAGCTCTAGGTAGAATAAGAAAGGTGCAAAATGCTTTCCTCTAACTTCCTTCGTTTAGCAAAAGCCGTTGTCTTTGTGCTTCGGAAGGCATTCTTCCCCGTGATTCCTTTTCCGATCAAAAAAAATAGTCGGCACAGGATCCTCTTTGAGGTGGAGTCTTACCGGCTTGAAATCAGAACCCAGAAACCTACGTATCGCCAGATTTTCTCTGAAGCAGTCTTCGGTAAAATGAACCGCACAAATGCGAGAGTTCTTGTCTTGCTTAAATTCTTTTCTTTTCATTTTCAAAAGCCATTGTTTCCTGAGTTTTGAATTTGCTGGAAACTTCACAGTACTTACTTTCGACTTAGAATTATTTAAGCAGTTTAGTGCTGCACAAAACACCATGATGTTCCATTCTTGTGAGCTTCATCACTGAAAGACTTTGAATTTCCCGCAATTTCACAGCACACCAATTATGACGTCACAATTTTTAGGTCCGAAAATTTCCCGACAATTTTCCCGAGCGCTCTACGATTATGAAGGCTAAAAATAAGAGTAGTCCAGTACCTCTTATGAACCTCTAATTTCAGAGGCATTCTAAAACAATATTGCTCATTGTCGTCAGGGATAGGGGCATTGTTTGTGCCCTTTGTCCTATTGTTCTTATGGCCAATCATGTGAGATGTTCAATGAGGTGCTGGTCGACTCAAAAATAAGCATTTTTCAACTTAAATTTCTCTGTTTTGCAAAGTCCAATTACTTTGAAAATTCGGTTTATTTGGTTATTAATCAACAAATTGGGCTAAAAAAAAAAGAAAATTCGAAATTTTGGTTCATTTGAGATTTAAGATTGATGACTTCTCTTGGTGATTGTTGTTTCATGCCGGTTTGCTTCACCGTCAGTGAAGTAATTGAACTAAGAAATTGACTTTTCATCTAATTTATCCCACTAAAATTATTAAAATTGCTTTGTTTTCAGCCGAACAACCTGAGAGCAAGAACAACAAGCGAGACTTGACTCCGCAGTCAAAAGAAGCCATGGAGCCCAGAAAGAAGCCAGGCTGCTTATTTAAATTAGTTTTCTTTTTTAATTGCCGCACACATGAAACAACTTACACTACATTGTAATAACAATACTAGAAAGTTGATCAAAAAATAAATACATTTACACTGCTGTGCGCTGTACCATTGCCACTTTAAGTTTCTAATTAATTTTTGACATCTTTTTCACAACTTTCTAATGGCTTTCGTTTGAGCTGGCCAACAAAAGTGCAAGAACTGTGAGAGGCGGAGTTGTCAAGTTCCACGTTTCGCTCTACAATTGTCAACTCCGCCTCTCTCACTTCTCGCATTTTTATTGGCCAGTTAAAGCAGAGGCCATCGGAAAGTTGTCAAAAAGATGTCAAAAATTAATCAAAAACTCTATCAAGTGGCAACAGTATGGCGTGTAGCACTGTAACAATAAACTAGGCTAAAAATATTATTTTTAGAGCTGAGTTAAAAGAACTAGTGATCTCTAATTTGCGTATTTTGACGGGGATACTGTTCCATACTATTGTTCCAGAAACTTAGAAGGTTCTTCATCCTTTCATCCTTTCATGTCAAGAACATGCTAGATTGTAAGTCGCATATTGACTGATCCTGCTATGTAGGTGTGAGTTTCCAAGTATCAATTTGTGTTAGGTAAGTTGGACATTCATCATCGTCGACACATTTATAAATCAGGCTACACTTCATAACATTCATATAATCTTTTTTGTGATCTTAATCTCCCGCTCATATTTTATCTACTACTACAAGTTTTAAAGAACAGGTGTTAGATGTGATGGCATGAATAAATAAACTACAGCATGCTGACGTCCGCGAGTGCGGTTGTGTTTTTTGAGTGGGAGCCATTCCCTCCTTCTTTGGTTAAACTTTCGCTCTATATCTCAGTTTATTATCTTCCTATGAATGAGAACTCGAAAAAGAACAAGAAAGGAGCGCAAGGCTCAACGAACGAAGAAGCTAACGAACCAAAGCGGCCGTGTAAGACATCCAAGAACATGGCCGAAGAGGACTCTGAAGGACTTGAAGAGTATGTTGGTGGATTTGCGGGGCTCAGTGAACAACATGGAGCACTTCGTCAGAAGAGAATGTCAAACGTGTTTCTAAACTGCAAAAGCGAGCAGCTCGAGTAATTTTAGATGCTGATACCGGAGAAAGGAGTGAGGTCCTTTTTAGACGGCTAGACTGGCTTCAGCTGAAGGACGAATTAAATTCTCAAATGAGTAGCTTAATATTTACGCGCATCAACAATGAAGACCACTGCCCCAGCTACATTACGCAACTGTTACCCAGGAACTCGGACCGACATAGTAGAACTAGTCGATATGGGAAGTATAACTTGGTGTGTCCTTATTATAATAGGGAAACAGAAGGGGGTCGTTCCTTTCAAGTTCGTGCGATAAAACTCTGGAACAAGATCCCTCTAGACGTGCGTAAGAAGAACACTATTGGCTCGTTTAAGTCTGCACTTAAAAAATATTTCTCAACTCTTTAACCCCTAGCTTGATTTATTTTGTACTCATGTACATATATCTTTCTTTTCTTTCCCATTTTTAGCACTTTAGTTTTGTAGTTAGAAGTAGTAGATTAATAAGTTGTATTTTTATTTTTTAATTAATGTAACTTAAACATAATTTTAGAGATTTTTAGTTTTGTAATTAGAATAATTTAGATAAATTAGTTGTATCTTAAATTGTAATTGTTTTTAGAATAGAGGGCCAAAGGTTTATCAGAATTTTTTCTGTCACGTGCTACCCTCTTTAAATAAAGTTGCCATCCATCCGTCCAACAAATAACAGAAAGAGAGAACTCCTCCGTACTGAGGAAAAGCTCAAGGAACAGCAGGAAGAAACCGAAAACCTTTGGCCTCCCTGGATGACTTAGAGCAGTATACACAAACAAATTCACTGTAGAGATCAGGAGTTTCAGAAAGTTGTAGTACATCCACCAAAGAGGTGGTTACTATCAAAGTTGCCAATGCTCTAGATGTTGACATAACACCTAATGAAATAGAAATTTGGCATAAGTTAAAACGCAGAGGAGCTACCAATACAATTATTGCTAAGTTTGCAAGCCATAAAGCAAAACGTAAACTGTATAAACAATGCACTAAGTTAAAAAATATCAAGCTGGCTGATGTGTATCCGAGCTTTGCCTCAGCTATTAATACAGACCGCATCTTCATCAACGAGAACCTAACGAGCTCTAGCTGTCGTCTGTTGGGAAAAGCAAACAGGATGAAAATTTTTGGAATTTTCTTTTCATATGACAGTAATGGTAACAACCATCACAACGTTGGTCTGAAAATTCAAAGGCTTCAGACAAACTTAGACATTTGGCGATCACGAGACTTGAGGAAGAGTATTGATTATCAAGGCAATGGGTTTATCGTCAATTATTTATTCTGCTTCGAGCATCGATGTGCAAAATGAGATTATTGGTAAAGTGCTAGGTCGTCGTTTTCATTTTTTATGGAAAAACAAAAGAGACAAGAGTAACAGGGTTACAATTGCAAGAATGGAGGACTGCGTATGATTGACATAGAGACTATGATTAACGCTTAAAGGCTGGCATGGATTCCCAGACTTCTCAAGAACGGCAACCTAAATTGCAAAACTTTGCCTGATCACCATTTAGGAAATACAGTCGACTGAATTTTCTGTTAAAATGTAATTACCGGATGGAGGATTGAAAGACAGACTTTACAATAATCAAAACAATCATGACACAATGCTGTTTTTTCTTTCTTATTATTAAAATAATAAGAAAATACTACTAGGAGGGAAACCCTTCTTATTCCAAGAATGGCTAAATAGGGGAATTACGACAGTTATGGACCTTTTAGACAGCGATGGACATGTTCTATCATTCGCTGATTTTAAATCTAAATTCCATCTAAAGATGACATCTTTTCTTCACTTTTACCAAGTTAAAAGTGCAATTTCAAACCATTTACTGGAAAGAGCAAGGGAGCTAATAACTTCCTCAGACAGTAATACAATTTGTGACGATACAACGTCCTTTCAGGTCGACAAAAATAGTTACATTGTACTTAGATCTGATAAAAACCGAAGTCAAAGATTTCTGTTCGCTTTTAGTAAATAAAATACATACAAACAAACACACTGGGCCACAACATTGAGATAAATCACTAACTTCTGAAAGCATCAACTGGAAGCAAATATTTCAATCGGTCCGCAAAAGAAAATAAACTGCGAGAATTCCATTTTAAGGTCATTCATAGGGTCTTTATAACTAAATAGAGCTTTTTAGATTCAAGATCAAGGAAGATGGAGATTGCATATACTGCGAAGAGACGGATTCTAGAGATCACACGTTAGCTAACTGTCATTTCACAAAGTCTTTTATTCAGAAGGTACTCGAATATGGCTCAATTCAACTAACAATTCCTCCTTCACTCTCACAACGGAATTTTTTTTTTAAATTTGGTCTTTTTAGCAGTGCATCCGATGACTTAAAGAGAAAACTAAATTACACCCTCCTCTTTATGCGTTACTATATCTATAAAAGAAAACTCCATGATGATTCATTATCGATTTCGGACTTTATAAATAAAATCATATATAAATATAAAATAGAACATTTCCTTTGAAGTGCCCTGTGATCAAATTTTGGATTTTTATTTTTTTTTTACATTTCCGTGTACTATTAGACTTTCTTACTCATCTTGCCAAATTTCAATCCATTACGAGCATCAGAAATCATTTTATTTTAACATTTATTTCCAAGAATTAAAAGGCCACCATTAATCAACCTTGTTCCAAGGTTTTGATGTAGATGGCTTATGTCTTACCAACTGAGGCAAAGTAAGAGTTCAAAAGCTGTAGCAATGGCTTTAGGTTCTGTGTGCTGTACGCCATTAGAAACGATGCACTGGGGGGGTTGAGCCTGGTGACGAGAGGAAGCCTCATTAATAGCTTTCCAGATCTCCTTAGAAGCCCCTTTAATCTCCTTGATCAGCTCACAGTAGTATTTTGATTTGGAAGACTTAATTTGACAAAATTCAGTAATTTCCTATACATCTTCCAGTGATAGGACGAATTTGATTTGGCAGCTTTCCGGTGATGGTAATCTCGATCACGCATCGCTTCTCTAATTTTGACATTCATGGTACAGGAACGCCTTTTACCTGGCGCCTTTTTAATGGGCGCATGAGTATCTGCGATGTTAGAAAACAATTTGTTCCATGAGCAACGTACCAAGGGACTCTACTCAAGTCCTGATTAAAGGTGTCAGCATCAAAGGACCGGTTTTCTGTTGTTCGCGGGGGAGCCTTAGCAACACCTGCTTTCACAACACAATACACTAATGAGTGGTCAATCACTGGCAGAGAGATAACACCACAATCAACAAGGCGATGTTGATTATTAACAAATATCAGCTCAATCAGTGGTTGAGAACTGTCAGTAAACCTGCTAGGCTTAGATATGAGTTGGAACGTTGGAAAGAAAACTCCACATTGAAGTCGCGTACACTAAACGAGTAGTGTTGCATTATAGCTAACATTACAGTTAGTGCACAAAAATTTGTAAACTTCCCACGAACGGAGCTCCCTTGGGATAGAGTCTTTGACACCGAACAAATTACGGATTTTAAAAGAAGAAGATACAAGTTTGATATCTGAATTGCTACAATAACGGCTGGCCAGCTGCCTTATCCTGGTTTGGGCAACATTGGAGAAAGGGCCTATGTAAGGCAATTTGTTGAAATGTGTACTTCTTTCACTCGGCCCTAACTCGGCCATACGAATGTTTCCGAACATTTTCCGAAAATTGCCAAAGATTGCCAAGGAAGATCCGAAGATACTTCGACTTAATATCGATAAACTTTGGCTCATTCATCATTGAAATATGGCAAACTCGTCAGTAAACGTGACGAAATCGATATCACATGTGAAAGATATGATCTCTCACATGTGAAGATATGATTTTTCTCAGCAAAAGAAATCCTGGTAATTCACTCTAGTTTATATCAGAACCCATGTATTGTTGCAACACGATTTTGTCATGATACCCCATAAAAACGTTGGCAAAGACTGGGCAAAGGGGTGAACCCATAGTGAGGAACCTTCTTCGAAGTGTGTTCTGTGGTAATTTGACACTTTTGTTGTTCACGTATTAGTTTCAATTAGAACGACCAATCATTTAGCTTTATATGTTATGTAAATGTTGTTTATAGTGGTCATGCACTTAGCTTCGAGATAGTTCACATCTTTTTTGTATTAAAATACATCTCCTCGACACATTTCTTAATTATTAATCGGTATATGTATTTATTTCAAACGGTTTTGCTGTTAAAATCAAATCAACTGCGATCAACAGCGGCAACAGAATAAGGAAGTGCCATTCCGTGACAATTTGATAATTAAATTAGTTCTTGTTTTTCGCGCATGAATGAGCTATCGTGGGGGAACGATGTGGACGGAAGTTGTGGACCGTAGACGGAAGTGATTTCAGATGCTCGTTACCACCCTTTCGGCAATTGTTGCTTCTCGATCGACCTTATGGAGCTCAAAATGAAAATTAAATATGCTAAAGAATACTCGAATCTAAAAAAAATGGACATTGTAGTCTAAAAAGCGACGAAATGAGTTTTCGAGTTCACGACCCTTCGATTCTCAAGAGCGATGCGAATTACGGCTTGAAAATGAAAACCGAACTTGCTGACTTCAAGTGAAGCTTTGCGACATTTGGACAATTCCATGGCCTATTTTTAAGTGCTGATATGTCTTGAAAGTATTGTTCAACAGAAGATTATGTATTAATTCAAATAACTTCAGAAGTTTAAACACAAAGCTACACATTTTTCCTGTCGCGAAATCAAGTAAACAATGGCCGAAGCACGGAAAACTCTATTGCATGGGTTCTGTATACGCTGGAGGTTCGTACGTTTTTGGCTTCTAACAGCAAATTTGGTATTTCTTTGAATAACAGTTTGTCTCAGAAAACTTTTTGGTCATTTTTGTCGTGCTTTTTATCTATAGTTTTCAAGTAGCGAGCGATTTTTGAGTAAGCTTGACAAATTTGCATATTGACTTTGAAATCCGATACGCGAGCGTGTTTGCACACGTACGAAAAAATTCGGCGTTTTTGCAGGTACAAAAAAGTTTCTAGAGACTTTCCCTGAGTCCCTAGAGTGCATATTTTTGATCTTCATTTTGATTTCTAAGTAATACTTGATACACAACTATGATTTTTTTTCTTCAGAAATAATATCAGATGCGTCATCAACATCTGTCAAGATAACTCGCTGTTTCTCAATGAATATTCATTAAATTTTACGATTTAGCAAACTTGACTCCACCACTTAAATAACACCAAAATAAATATTTTACGCTAAACAAAGAACAGAGTATTCGCAAAACTTTACATAGGTAAATGATTCATAGCTCCTCGCGAGTGAGTAAACATCAAACGTTTAGTGATTTGAACTCTGACAATTAAAATAAACATCAGACGTTGCGTGATTTGAACTCGGGCCATTTTGCTTTACGTTGAAAAAAAAAACAAAACAATTAAACCGAAGGTAGATTATGGAGGCCCTATAAGGGGTTTTCAGGATACCGGATACATATCTAACATAAAAGTTGGTTATACAGACCACCGGAATTAACGGGATACGGGATATTTAGGCCAAAAATTAATGAGATACGGGATACTCAGACACCCCCTCCCCCCTTTATGGGGGCTCATTATGAGCTGCGCTCGTACATTCTTGCAGCTAACTAACCCCTCCTGTTTCTAACAGTATTTTCTTTCCTCTTTGGTTTAAATTACAAGCAGTCAACTTTATAATGCAATTTGTCCATAACATGAATGAGCTGGCTCTGAGAGCACATTGATAAGTTGAATAAAACCTTACATTTCGGATATTTTTTCGAAGTATTTCTCCACCACCATTGTTATATTGTGTCGTAATAGGCATTCCTTAAAATAGGAATTTCAAAGCATTAATAATTGCCGGAGATTTTCTAGAGATTGGTGGTAAAGAAACCCTTCAAATATTGCTGTTGACTCTGCGGCGGTAAGGTTACCTCCAAATTAATTTAATCAGACTTTGAGGAGTCACAATGGTTTTTTCACCTTTTTGGTGAGCGAGTGACGTATGTATTTCACAGTGTAACAACGTCTCTCTTTGCCACCAATCCTAAAAAACAACTCTTGCAAGCATTGCGTGCCTATGTTCAACTATGCTATCTTGGTGTTGGGAAATGTGATGAAACATTTATCGAGTGATTGATAGATTATGTAACAGTATAATTGACTAGCATTAGAATAAGGTGTTGTACACTCACAATAGGTTCTGAGTTGAGCTGAAACCTTTCCATATCACCTTGCTCAAAGAACTCGCTAGCAACTAGCTCAGCGACCTAATGGAGGGAACAAATTATACAACGCAAGTCAAAATACATGTAGGGCACAACATGGCACCTTTACAGTGTGTTTTTGTAAACAAATGGATCAGTTTTTCACTCAACCTTTGTCTGGCAATAAGACATGAAAATGAGCGAGGCAGAATTCTCTTTTAAGGCCTATTTTGTTGACAGTGAGTCACTGTCAACAAAATAGGGTGCCTTCGGAGAAAATCTTCCTTCGCTACTTAAAAGAAAACCACGGAAAACTATATTTCATTGTAAAGCTAATAAGATACAGATTCCCAAAATAACAACATTTTTTTACCGGTCTTGTTTTGGTAAGCACACGCAAGCCTTTAACGCAAAACTGACGGTGTTTCACAGATTTACCAGCCTTTGTGTTACCGCCGACATCCAAACAAACTGGTCTATATCACTCCGGAGATAATGGGCTAACAAGGTGTGTGAGGCTTTTTCAATATTCCTATTGGTTCCTGAAAAACCCATTTTGAAACTGGACAATAGAAAAATAATTTTTCGGTTGTTGATACACACCGGGACGTCACAACAAAAATATTTCGAATTTCGTTAAAGCCTCCCCACACACTTTGGTGCGTAAGGCCCGGTTTAAACGTCGCATTTTACATGTGCGAATCAAACTGCCGAATTAAGTGCATGTAAAATGCGACGTTCAAAACAATTAAAATCGGCAGATTTAAATTGAATGCGAGTTCAGTCGAATATTCGCCTGAAGTTCGGCAGTTGTTTTAAACGCCGCATTTTACATGTGCCGAATCTAATTCAAAAGTTATGCTAAATTACTTTTTATTACCCATTGTAGCCACGAGGCCTTACTAATTTATTATTTTCTCGTCAAGTCTTTGTTTTTTCGTTTTAGTTCTTTCCGTGTGTATTTTTCATGGTAATTAGTTTCATCGGTTATTGTGGGATTACGTAACGTTTCATATTTTCGTGTTCATTCTTTTCTTTTATTTCTATTGTTCTGTATAGCGTCTTTAGTAGTTAATATTTAGTTTTCGCTGTCAGTGTACGTTTGTCGTCGTCGTCGTGATTGCAACACAAATCTTGTAAGTTTCGTTATTTTTGATATTTTTGTGCTTGTTTCATTTATTTTACGTTTAGTTTTTTGCTCTGTATTTAGTCTGTTTCTGTTTCGCTAGTTGTAGTGCGTATTTTGGAATTGTGTTGTCTGGAGACAATTAAAGATATTTATTTCGGTTACACCCATAACTCCGGGTCGCCCACTACCTCTCGGAACGAGCTATTTCATTGGTTCCTAAAACAATACATAACAGGCTATAACAATGCCCCTATCCCTGAATAACAATAGAGGTAGTGTTT
Organism: Meandrina meandrites; assembly: GCA_963693305.1. Lineage (NCBI taxonomy): Eukaryota > Metazoa > Cnidaria > Anthozoa > Scleractinia > Meandrinidae > Meandrina > Meandrina meandrites. The sequence continues at coordinate 18,009,341 of OY855905.1, read as the reverse complement.
ACAGCGGGCGAATGAAAATAGAGGTTTCAGAGAGGTAGTGTCTTACAAACAGGAGGAGATTCTGTTGTTGCCAAGCGTTGACCGCGGATCGCAGACCGTGGATCGCTGGCGCATGAATCAATTACCGCCAGAACGAACGTTGCGTGACAAGTGCGTGACAACCGCGAAATGAAAATGTCGAAATCACTGCTTCTGTTCAGTGCTTGTCTCCTTGGGCTCAAACTTGTCCAGAGCGGAAAAAATGCTGCAGTGATATGCGCTATATGCAAAAAAACGCTTCGAATCAAAGCCTCGCGTGCAAACTCGGAATATTGAATCGGAATATCCAAAGCTTTGAGAGAGTGGTAGTTAGTTACAGGACAGGCCGGTATGGCAAGGATGTTCCTAAATAACTTAACAAGAATGGTACACGTAGATTTGGGATTACAAGATTGAATAGTAGTCGGCCTTCTAATATTGTGGATAGCAGTGTAATCATCGATAATAAGTACAATTTGGTATTTCTTAGCAATCGCTTCTGTTGGGTTCTCTTTCATGAATAAGTGGTTTCTCAAGAAGGGAAATGCTGACGAAATCGAAACTGAGCTTCACGCTTTACTTGAGCGAATTTATTTACGTCGAGTTCAAAAACAAACACATTGCAGAAGGTTATGGTCCAGATAGCCTCAAAGAAATGACTACATTGCTTGATAGACAATGTACTTGGAGCACAGAACCTGTAGGCTTTCTATTATACGGGACAGAGAGTTGTTTTGTCCAAGGAACTGTTGACGTGAAAGCGAAACAGTTGCACTTGGCTGGCCGTTGAAAGCCTCCAAGCAAAGCTTGACAAGTATCAGAAGCAGAAGAAAATCACTGGAAGAGGTAAAACCCAGAATCTTTTATTCAGACAATTCGTTGAACTGTTTAGCCAGATTTTTTGGCTTTTAACACTTTCAAAACATGAGAAACCTGTACGTTGCTTGACCTTGTTTTGACTGAAGGCGTGAAGATGTTTACCGAGTTTGAATGAATTATTTTTGTACCAGAGTTGCGCATGATGCTTTCTCGCAATTTTTTCAAGGATATTGTTAATAAGTAATCACATGATTTTTCTCGTGCAATTTGGGATAAATAAACACTCGTAAATTTTTCAAAGACAACAAATTGCACTCGCCCTACGGGCTCGTGCAATTTTGTTAGCCTTTGAAAAATTTACTTGTGCTTATTTATCCCAAATTGCAGTCCAAATCATGTGATTACCTAAACTTATTATTGAAAGCAAAGTAACTGCCATTAAACTCGCAGTGAACAATCAACAACAGCTTTTCATTGTAGAGCTCTGGTAACATAATAGACACAAGGCGTTTGCAATTAAATAAATGTGTACCGGGATTTTGTCCCAAATTTTCTAAAACCAGGAGACAAATATTTTAGCTGTGCTGTACTTTGAAACCCTTCCGAAAGAGACGTTTTTTTATTTGATATATCTATTACTTTTCGGGGAAACAACTTTCGTCACAGTTTAATTGAAGCATTGTACATCGTGTTAAAAATCAGAAAACTTAGTCAAGCAGAAAAACGAGACAACCTATCATGGATTGCGCTGATTGGTCAGAGTGTGACAGCTTAGACAACCGGAAGCGGAGTGGGGTTTGAGGCATTCAAAAGCGAATTTTAACTTGCTGAAATTTGAATTCACGGGACAAGTCCAACCGCCAAAGTTTGCTGGTTTCTTGGACCCAACAATATTTCAGTAGCTAAAATTATGAGTAATAAAAAATCGTGGGAAAAATATGTTTGAAAGAAAAACAAAGGTATAATGTGACATTCTTTGGAGTAAAAAACCAAAAGTATCATGTTACAGTGTTTCACAGATAAACAAAAGTATCGTGTTACAAACGAAAAATGTTGTGTTACGGAAGTAAAGATAAGGGTAAGTATCACGTATGGTGTTTCAACGACTTATTGAAACTAAAAACTGAAATGCGGTCAACAAACAAAATACGTAAAACAGCATACTTGTAAACAATCGGCCACTTTGCATTCTGCAATATCCTTTGAGTCTCTGAGTTATAGATCGTTTTCACGTGACGTCATCAGGTACCAAAATCCAAAACTGAAGAGACACCATAGTTTTTATCCACATCAGGCATAAGAGGTACTAAAATTATATCTATTTGCGACTTTTCAGCTCAGTAGCTTCCTTCGTTTGAAAATCAGCGCACTTTGAATTTCAGAGTAATGGCGGTGCGTGACATGCAGTTACGATCGTGTTTGTCAAAAAATATACATTTATCTTGTGATTTTTAGCCATTTGAGAAGTTAAAGTAGCAGGAAATATGTTTATGCAAATATTTGTTTGTCAAATACCGATAATCAGTGGCCTAGATGATCAAAGTAAGTTCCAGATGTTTACAGTATTTTCCGGCCGCCATACTGGTGTACCACGGAGGTACACCAATATGGCGAATCCATACTGGGCTCTGTAAATTTGTGCAAAACATTTCGACGAATATCTAAAGTTTGGGACAGCGCACAGACCTAAAACTTGGAGAAATTGCTTCTTTACTTCTCACCTATAATATCCTATTTTCTTGGCCTCATTCACTCAATAGTTTTTCGATTTATATTCATTTTACAGTAGGCGTTGTCCTCGGCGTCGCCGTCGTCATTGCTTGAGCTCCCAAATATTGGCGGGAAAAGTGAGCGGTGAGCAAAGTCGTTTAAAACCAAATGCTGATTTTTTTAATTCGAGTCGCCTCAAATTAGTATTGTATTCGGTGCATGTAAAATGCGACGTTTAAACCGGACCGCAAATGAACTATTATTTTATGACTTTGGCCACCTTTTAGTAAAAATTATCCTCATGATAAACAAACACGTATGCTGAAGTGAGGGTCAAATCATCAGAACAATGCATAATTAATTTAACACTGTTTTAAATGCGGATTTTTCAAGATTAACTGCAAACATCATTACCTAGTAGTACAAATTACAGACCTGTTGTTGAATTTCCCACGGTTTTGTGATTGCTGCCACATCACACGCTGTCATCATCATTGCTCTCAACAACTCTCGGTTTGAGCCCTGACCCCAGTCGACTGTGTCAGAATGAACAATTTTCTCAAAACTGCCTCTCTTCCTGTAAAATATACAATGGGCATGAAATAAATAATTATTTATAATAATTATTTAAAAGAATTTAATTAGGTTTTGTAAGTGTTGTAGTGTAATGTATATTGTAAGTAGGTGAATGTGTAATGTATATTGTAATTAGTTTTAATCTTATGCGAACGTGTAAAGTGTTGTAAATAATAAGCAGAGTGCTGAAAAAAATAAAAAAATTACAAAAAAAAACAATGGGCATCAATGACAACACAATGCATTCCGATGAGCAAGAGAGCAGGATACCAGTGCTCTGTATTATAACCATTTTCAGGGCCCTGGAGACCATAATCTTTACTGATGTCAGCATGACACTTCTATGGAGAAACACAGAATCATATGCCAGCCATTATTTAGAAGTTTAATTAACCAACAGGTGCGAATTCTGCTAATTCCTTGGTGTTAAAAATCTATTTTTTCCACCAGTGGTGTAATCAACTATTGTAAATAGAGGTACAGCATCCAATCGTGATTTTTTTCCTTCTATGATTTCAGTAGATTAGAGCCTCCTCTTTCACGCTAGGTAGTTTGTGGTTTCAAATTGTGGTATACGTTGAGTTATAGCTATGTTTTTGTCAGTCGGTACAGGTCAAACAGAGTGGAACGTGAGAGCAAGGCTTAAATTGCGACTCAATCTATTCATAGAAACTTATTTAATAAGAAAACAATGTTATCCAGCTATCTCACAAGACTCCATGAAAGCCAATTTTATAAAAAGCACCATCGATTGTAAAGAAATCACATATCTATCATGATAATTATCTGTCCTTGTTTTACGTGACGTATCACAGCATCTTCATTCTAACTGCCCCTGGGTCTCCAGGCATGATCTTTTACCTTTCTTTCGCATCATGTTTGGTGTGTAATTGGGACCTTGTGCAGGCTTTAGTGGCCAGCAAGCCACAAATTGTCCAAAGCAGCAACATTTGGTACCCTTGCCTCAAAGCACTTTGTTCATAACATAAACAGGCACGTTTTCATTTTTAATGTTTTGTTCGTTACTCTCGACAAAACTCTAAATCTTTTTTACGCAGAATTCAACTTCTTCACCTTTCGGTAGAGAGAAAATTGTCAAGTTTCTGACTTGTGCGATGCTTGGAGTGTTCTACATATGCTACATCGGGGACGTTTTCGGTTTCTAAAATTTCTGAAAAACATAGTGTGAAGTTTGTGAGAGCCTGTTCTCTTCGCTTTTGTTTCTCAAAATTTTTATCCCAGTGCAGATGTTTTCAAAGTACCTTTCAAAATTTTCTTTTTAAGACACTTTGATAAACAAAACTTTTCGCATCAGAAGAGCTCTCAAATTTCACGGGCCAAAACCAAACGTCCCGTAAAATTGACCAATCACAGCGCCGTACTACCGTCTACCGCTGCTACCTTCTCCAACCGCCCTAAGCATTCTTAGAATAATTATTGTGTTTCTGTTTCAAAACTATCCACGCCAAACATTGTGCATCTGCACAGAATTTAACCAGAATCACAACTCCACCAAAAGCCCAGTCGATTTACACAGAAATGTTAATTAGCAGCAAAAGTACAAGGTAGATTTAGATACAAAATCGAGAGAATTTCACTACAGAATATTCAACAGAATCTTCGCAACAAACAGCCTTGATATATACAAGGTTTTCCTGCTCCTAAACGAATACAGTGACCCCCCTTTTTACGACTATTTTGCAGAATGCAAATAAGAGTTTAGCAGTGAATTTTTTTATGTAGGACGCATTTGATCATATCCAACCTTAACCAATCCTTCTAAAAATTCCATCATATTCAAAGCAATACTATGTATTACCATTTTTGTTTTCTTGAGAAGCTGCATTAAGTCCATGCACAGGTCCGTGATTTATATGTAAAACGCATTTCGAAGTGCGATGACACCATGTCTTCACGGCCGTGGAGTCATGGAGCAAGAAGATGAATCCGCCCTCAACAAGGTTTAAGCACCCTGTACTCCATGAATTTTTTAATCGTCCTATTCATTAGACTACTTCAAAACGAATGAAAATCACGCTCGTGACATGATGGATGGCATGTACATGTAAAGGCTGATTTCTAAGAAACTGATGCTGTTGCGACAAGGCCGAGCAGAGACTGGGGTTACGTCGGGAAACATCGTGTGTGTTTACACTTCCTTTCGAGTCATAAAGAACAAGTTTTTGCTAGAATTGCGATACTTTTGTCTTTAGGGATCTCTTTAACAGTTAAGACTTGGCGGAGAAGAACCAGGTAAGTCTATTTTTACCTTTAGTATTGATTGTAACCTCAAGCCACAAAATGATTCCAGCTTTGTTTTACGCTAGCCTTACGGAACGAAGATTCGTGTGTTTTACACACAGTGCTCTCACAGCGTACTTTGCAGTAAATGCAAAGATCAACAGGCCGAAAAGTCGCTCGAAAGTTCGCGGCAGCTGATCGTGCACAGCGAATTATCATTTGAATTTTCGCGCGACTCAAAACAACAGTTGTCGCAAAAATGCGGGGAAATATCGCTCAGAGCGAAATTTCTTCGAAAAGCCAGGAATTTCGTCGAAATTCGTTTGTATTACTTTTACACAATACTGTAATTTGCGCCGAATAAGCATTAAATTGATGTTGTTGTTGTTGAATTTTAACTTCACTGCAATACTCGTTCATCCGACTTTCACAGGTAAAAAGAAAACAACATGCAGCCACATGGTTGCTGGGTTTTTGTTTCACACCTGATTTTTCAAAAAAATAACATTTTTTGAGAACTTTGCTACACTTATGTCCAGGATTGAACGCAGGTATTGTTTGGCAAGTACTTCATGTATGACTGGATTTTTTACCATTTTCATACTACTTCATATTTGACAGAATTATATGTGTTTAGGTGAACTTTTAACAGGTAGGACACTTTGTGATGCTTATTATAAAGAGCATGCATGTCATTAGCGTTCAATCCTGGACATATCTGTATAAAACACACAACATAGCACAGTGCACTTACTGAAAATAGAGAGCAAGGTCTGTAGATAAGATAGCGTGCTCCAAAACCTTGATTGTCAAGCGATAATCATCTGGGGACAACTCCTCAAATATGTTGTTTCCCTTAGGAAAAAAAATAATTAAATTTACAGCAATGGAAAGGTGTAATCAGTCTCTTGAAAGGCTTTTTGCTTTCTTTACCGGTCATTAAAGGAAGATTATCAAACAGGCGTGGAAGTATTAGGTTCCAGCTGCGCAATCAACGAGGAATGGGAATGGACCATCGCCAAACAAAGTAATTTTTCAAAAGTGAAGGGAATTTCATATCACTGCAGCCGCTGCTTGATTTTCCTCTTCGATGTAAAAAAAGAAACTTCATTTTTTATCCTCGTCTGGTCAGCTTGGAAAAAACGTCACCCTTTCCACTCCAATTACAACGTTTTATGCTTCACTACTGGAGCTTTTAGTTCTCCTTTGCAGCTTGTGACCGGCTTTTCGACTACCGCGCAGAACTATGACTTACTAGACGGGTTCACAGTCAAGAGTTTCCGTATAACAATCTAAAGCCATGGTCAAACGTCGAATTTTACATGAGTCGAACCTAATGGAAATGGCTAAAAGCAATATTGGATTTATTGGATTTGACTAATCTGAAGTTCGCTTTTTAACGGAAAATCTTGACTGTGCATCCGTGCATTCGACCGATTTCTCGAATCGTGAGTTTGGGATGCGTGTGGTTTATCTTGTTATTTTTAGGACATGCACATTATGCTGAACATAAAGTGAAACCTTCGTGTTACACGTGCCAGCTCCCAAGCCAGTGTGAGGGCAAGCAGTGCACCCACAGCCGCATCACTTGTTCAGAAGCACCTAAACAAGCAAGCTGCCTCCGAATGTTTCTTCCGCACCTCAACAACCAAATCTCAAGATACAAAATTTGTATTTAACTTACCTTTCGGAGACGTGAAATTTTCGTTGTTTTCATTCATCGCGATTTCAAGAATTGGATTTTCTCGTGCGATTACTTCCGATTATAGGTAATTTCCGATTTATAGTGCATTTTCAAAAAAATTAAAAACGACTCGATGTTTTTTTTTGAAACCTTCACCAGGCATGCTTGATAATATATGCGAACAATTTAAAACCAAAGTTCTATTACACTGATTCACTGGAACACTTCCAAATTTAATGATAAAGAGTGGCCCTAATTTGCGTTTCAAATCACGGCTTACAAAATTGTGCTAAAATATTTGCGCAAAATTCAAGTTTTACTGATTTCTATTTTTTTATCGTTTTAATACTGTCAAAGTTCAATCTAACAGCAACAACTGGTGTAATTTTCATATCAATCTATTGAACAGAAGACTTCGAAAGGCTGACTCATGAAAATGTTCAGTATGATTCAGAAAAACTGTATCAAGACACCTTGAGTTGTTTTTTAAGTTCCAAATATACGACAGAAAAACAGTGAATTTTACCTCAGAATTTAAGATCATAATACAATGATCAAAATGATGGTGTTCCATAGTAGACGTGCCATACAACTGGGCTAGTGGAGATTCCGTCCTGTAAAAGGAAAAGGGAGGATTTATTTGGATTATAACAACCGTAAGTATTGCAGAGTGATGAGCTACCACTCGATTACTCTATTCATGACCTTCCATTGTCTCTAAAGATTGTAAGCTCTAGCAAATGAGAAACCGCAAGGTAAAGTAAAGGTAAGGTCTGCATCAAGCCAAGTGGCGCATACCGCCCTCGGCTTATCCCGGTTTCCGTAGCATTAAGCGACTAGGAGTATTTCTACTCCCCCCTGGATGGGATGCTAGTCCATCGCAGGGTTACAATGCAGTGACCCCGACCTAGACTGCTCAGTCCAGAGCGCATAATAACCATTAGGCCACTGCGCCTCCCTCGCGCCCCTGCATAACTGTAAAAAGAGTAAGGCTGTCGATCAATATAGATTCAGTCGACAGCGAGGATCCTCCTAATCCTGCATGTCCTTTTGGATTAGTTTCTAATAACTAGCTTTTATACTGCAGACACGTGCCCATCATTAAAGATCTGAAAATAATTCTTATTTCTTAGTAGGTTAAAAAAATACTGAGTAAATGGTTTGAACCCAGGAGTATCAGTAGTTTACATGTGATCGTCTGGGTGAGAGTAGTTCTGAAAAGAACTTGTTGGTGACTGGCGTTTCGGCAACCTGAATAAGTCATTTGTAAGGTGGTCGAAGTTGTTGACATCTGTCAATAGGCATTCATTCTAAGTTTGTGTTTCTAGAGTTAGTTGCTGAAAATAGTTAGTACAGTAGGTTAAACATTTAGCAGAGTCCAAGTCGAAGTTGATGGTGTTCAAAAATGTGACTGTAAGTCGTGGAATTTTAGCTTCAACTTTCATTTTCGAGCTTTTTTACTCAGTGAAACTTAACATGCAATCATGCAATCATGCTGTTTAAAAACGGGGGAAGGATTAGTAAAATGCCTCAGCGATGTCTGAGGCATTAATATTCATTCCATTCGTGCTCAATTAACCAGTTTCGGCACCGCCAGACATTTTATAAATTAAATTACCAATAGACAAGCACGTGAATAGCAGAAAGATACTAGAATGTGTGACTGAAAATTATCGCATATCAAGTTTCGGTGAATAAAATAGCTCAAAAATGAAAGTTGCAGCTAATTCCACGGTTGATAAAACCGCCTCGATAAAATTTCGCGTATGCAAATTTGTCAGTTTTGCACTTAAAAAATATCTTACGCTTACGGCACTTCGATTGAGCGCTCTATGAAATACGAAACTTTTTTTTCACTCAAGTTTCCATTTTTGCAGTCTGCAGTCTGCGTTTTTACCCGACCGGTTTATTTGTGCGAAGAACTCGAACGGCAAGAGGTAAAAAGGAGGGGTTTGGGGCGAGAAGGCGAGGGAATGCATTCCCTCTTGCATTCTCTCACCCTCTCCCCCACACCCCTCCCCTTAGTTTTCACTTGCCATTTTTCACGCTGCTCTCCATCTACCATTGGCCGAACTCCTGAACAGGCTACCAATAGTTATGTTTAACAACTGTGCTATTTTAAACATATTCATCACTGTATTTCACAAGTTACAGCAACGGATACAAAATTCCTGCATTCGAGATTTTCTCGGCCACCAACTTCATGACGGCAGACTATGTGCAAAACCCCAGGGTACATTCCGGGTAGGCTTGCCTGAAAATGCAAAAGTGCTTTAATGTCCCTATCTTTGCGGCACTGAAATTGTGTTGCAAATCCCTCTACCATGTTTGTTGGGTGCACGTCCGTTGCCTGATGGTCACCCCAACGGGATGGCCGCTGATACACTCATTAAGTTAACGTAGTTGATTCAAAACATTATTTTGTATATGTATACATTCAGCATAATCAAATGAAACTAGACAAAGAGCTACAAAATAACTCTTCTACTTTCTAATCACAATATTATCCCTTGCCCAGTGATACATTTCAGTTTGCGTGGAAGGTCATGGGTTCGACTCCCGTGGACTCAGAGTTTTCTTCGTTACATATGCCCATGTAAACAGAATTTACATCTTGCGCAACATTTTTCTTTTCAGTTATACTTCAACTCGGCATTTTTGGCTCTCTTATATGTAACACACTATAAATTCTAGTTACTCTCTTCCGATATATTTGTTAATTTCAAATAATTATGTAGCTAGGATAGTTAATTATGAAGCAATAATGTTTGCATAATACTCACTTGGATTGAAATGCATTATTGGTTCCACGATGATCAAGATCATGGCAATAACAAGCCACTATCAAAGCGAACACCTCCAAGTCACTGAGAAACCTCCTCATGTTACCCGTCTATGGAGCAAAATTGTCTCATTGTTAGAATTCTCCGCCATTAATAAGATATTGCTGAAAATGGCCGGGCTAAATGGCCTACGCCCTTTCCAAAACTTAAATGCCTCTTACTGCAGAACAAGCAATTGATTTTGTTTCTTATTTTAGAGAGGCTTCACCATTCATTGCTGTTATATGTTCATGTTGGTGTTACATGTTCACCCATCAGATCTGTACGTCATTTGTTTCATTTTCCATAAAGCTCTTTTCTGTTGTTGTTTTTATTTCCCCTGTAACTCATTAGTTACCGGTATTTCAGTTACTCGTGATGCCATCTGTGGTCGGTATTAAGCTAGTTTAAAAATTACGCTCTTGTGATCCCAAACAAAGGAGTGAAGTCGAGGTTGTTGGGAATAAAACAAATGAATATTCAAAATATTCCCGGAACTTTGCCTTAATTCCTTTTGTCTGTGATCTCTAGAGTGTAATCTGAAACTAGCCTAATCTTTTAGCTACACCTATCGTATTTTTAACATATATTATTTTCAGTTGGACAAATCGCGAAAATTAAGTCCCACGAAATATCCCTGTTCCATTTTTGCAAAATGAAGTTACAGTAAGGTACTTCTAAGTCTAACGACAAACTCGTCCAAACTAGTATTTGTGAATTACCTGTTACCATGCTTCGGGTAAACACAGTTAAAAATGTGTATACACGTTGCTTACTGAGGTCTCAGTTTAGGAGCGGCTTTTGAATAGCCTGGTTATAATCTAAAGAGGACTAATCCAGTGGACGCTTGCTTATACTTGGGTGATTTAGGACGACTTTAGGTGATACTAATTTTTGCCGTTTTTGTACAGGCTAAGGCTCTGGAGGGCTACAGTATTGACAATCATTCCTTAGCAGCAAAACAATGGAAACTTGCCTTTGCAGTTAATGGAAGTTGTTACTTACCGTAATCATTGTAAACATACACTGTGCAACGTTGAAGGCGTGCCTCCAATTGTGATAAATTACAGGTCGGTAGTTTTTCCTCACACTCAGTAACCATTGACATAATGTCTGTGAAAAATGCAGATTATTTTTAATTTTTAAGTCACCTTTTACTAACACTGAAGCAGATACCACTTGAAATGCAATAAATCGACTAACTACTTTTGATGCTCAACATGAAGGCCAGCAGGTCCGGCTATTTTTGTGACTACTGCGCCTGCGCCAGTAGTCACTATTGCAGTCATGTAAGATTTCCGAATGTAAGTAAGTAACAATAGAATATACTTCGTAGCCAATCAGCACAAATAAATACACATCTTGTGGTCTCTTCGCGAACACTTCGTATCAACGATGACCTACCGATGGCCCACGATGTAAAACGAACATCTTGGCTTACTGCTTGTGTTTGGAAGGTGATCGATTGCTAGGTGAGTGTTTTTATATTTTACAATATTTACTTCTCACAGCTTTCATATTTTGTTTCTAACCGATCAGCTGGAAGATTTCGTGAGTATTTTTCAGCTTTTAGGTCGGTATATACGACGAATTTCTATGGTGTTCCGTCGTTACTTTACAGCGCGTGATAATCAACACGTATACGCTTGTGGCTCCATAAAGAACTCGTACACTTGACAATACTCCGAAATTTCAAAGTACATAAGCTTGGTACAGGAAAATTTACTTAACTGAGGCTCTCCCGAGGAATATTAAGTCCTATTGTGGGATAATTAAGCTTCTTAACCCGACGGAGCTGTGATTATGCAAATGTAAGCTTCTTCCAATTGTTTATTTAACATTTGAGCGTGACAGCGTGTCCGTCTATCTTTGCGCTTCGCTTATAATAATGCGAAGTCACGAAAAGGCTCAAATTAAAAGTTTGTTTCTTACTTGCTGAACGTTTATTATGATTGACTAAAAGTTTCACAGAAGATGAAGAAATTGATGACAACATTTGCAGGGAATGTGTGATCTTTTGGTTCACATTCAACAAAATGCCGACAGAGTTGTGATTATGCAAATGTACCTTCCTCCAAGGTTTGTTTTAACTAGAATTTTTGACTCTCTTGTGGTCTTTGAGGTCGGGTAACAATTAAAGCTGTCCTCCGATGTGCTGCCGGACGTGACGGTTTAGACTGCGGTTTAGACTGTCTGCGACGCAGGCTATGAGAAGTAAATGTTGCAAGATATAAAAACACTCACCTAGCGATCGATCACCTTGCAAGATCACCTTCCAAACAGAAGCAGTAAAACCACGCCAAGATGCTGGTTTTACATCGTCGACAACAGTGCCTTATTTAAACTTTTTTACATGCATTCGTATCCACATAACAGCATATTTACACCAATTATACTTTTCATTCTTTTCTCCTCCAGCAGTAGTCACGTGCGCCTATAAGGCGGCTATTTTTTGTGACTGTTATTAATCTTGTATAAAAGATAAGATGCAAAATTAATAATAAATACTAAAAAATTTGAAAAAACGATCTCTGGCTAAAACTATTAAAAATAACAAGCTTTCGGAGATCGTTTTTTAATTTTTTAATTGTCTTATCCTGACTGCAGCCCCTCGATATTTTTACATAAAATTAATAATGATAAAAAATAATTGACAATTTCTAACCACACCTCGGCTCCATAACAAACAAAAACTGCTATTTACCAAAACTTCATGATAACACGACAGAAATCATATTATTGCTTAATCTATTTCAATCTGTTTTCCCTTTTTAGCGCACAATGCACTTTTGCGATGGTGATGTGGGATGTCGTTCACTAAACAAAATTAACGGTTCCTAATAAGACACATAGGTGTAAACTATGATAATCAATTAATTACTCTAGGGAAGGGGGTAAAGGGTGGGGAGCACCTGACTGTGTGCACTGGGTAAAATCTGGAAAATACGTAACTTTTCTATGAAGAACACGTGAAGACTCATACTCGGAGACCCAGGGGTAGTTAGTCGGGGCAAAACGAAGTAAACCGGGCAGAAATTGTAGCGGCGAAAATAAAATGATATAAAAGTAAAAGAGCCCCTGGGAAACGAGTCTCTTCAGACCATTTCCAAGCGGCTCTGCGAATGCTGGTTCCTGATTGAGCAAAAAAAAATACTTTGTATTATTTTGCCCAATCGGCGAACAGTAACTTCAGAGTCACTTTCGTGTTTTTTGTGTTTAAAATCAGTTATGTGGAAAAATGAGACAACTCGTTTTGGATTGTGCTGATTGGCCAAAATCTGACACATTAGACAACCGGAAACGGCACAAGTTTCAAGGTATTTTAAAAGGATGTGTTGTGAACCTAATTTTAACCAGCTGCTGTTTGAATTCACAGAACAGGTTGCTGGGACCAAGTTTTCTGGTTTCTTAGACTCAACAATTCCATAGTTTAAAAAAAGTATCAGTAACAACAAAATATGAAGAATAAAAACAAAAGTATCACATTGTATACGCTAATGAGAAACACAAAAGTACCAAGTTACAAAGAAGAAAAGTACCGTGTTATGGTTGTAAAGCAAAACGTAGGTATAACGCTTGGTGTTACAACGTTGAAAGTGAACTTAAGCAAACAATCCAAAAATTCTTTTGATTAATCGGCCCCTTCGCAATTTGCACTATCCTTTGAAGTCATCACTGTTTACGTAGTCACTTACCCTTTGTTTAGTGTGCATAACATTCATAAAGTCGAGCTCCAGCATCATTCGTATTGATGCTAGAATTGTTTCATCATCAGTCAGCTCAAAGTCATTGAACTCAAAGGTGTACAGCTTGAAATAGTCAGCGCTGAGAACTTTCTGAATCTGAAAAAAGTTCACGTATACATTACATGGCCATGTCCATGCAACAAAAGCGCGCAACAAACGAAACCCCGTTGCAAAATTTACAAACCAGAATTGAAAGACACCCCTCATTCCCCCGCCCCCCTTCCCTGTGACAACAAAGCACAAAGGTGCCACAGCTGCAGCCTGCCGATTTTCAATACATGGAGCTTCAGGTTCTAACCTCAGTTCAACTGTTGCATTATTTGGTCATGAAAAACAAAATCTGCCTGATTTTTCACTAACCAGAAAACAAGACTAATCAAATGAAGGTGGCAAATTAATGTTTTTACTTTGGTTTAACTTCTAATTTAGAAAACAGCTTTTGCTCACAACACATTGGTGGCTATCAACAACTTACAACATTTATGTAAAATTCACGGACTTAAACAAGTAATTAAACAGTTTCCTGGCCAGCAGATACCTTATTCTCTTACTGTTTTCCTCACCTTGAAAAATCTTAAACTACCTGTAGACCCAATAGACTCCCACTACATGCAGACTAACTTAACTAACCAATACTCAAAATATCTGACTTAAATCACAAATCAATTTTTTCTACTTTGTACAGGATTAATTCTCCATAATTTTAAATAGAACTAAGTAATTAACACTACAAATAACTTTTGGGTGTAGACAAGTACACTGCTACAGCATTTACACAAGATTAAACCATGATGGTGAACAATCCCAGTGCAACTGCTGGATTTGAGCACAAAGGGCTTTTAAAAGATAACTCTTGTTCTAACAGTGTTAGAACACCAACTTTACTGAAAACCTAAACTTGGCACAGCACTGTGCTGACAACTAATTCTAATGGCAAAGACCGTGGCTGACCTAGCTATATCGTGTCAGACCTTCAGTGGATGCTCAACTGAGCATGCAAATTAGCCAGACCCACCAGCACAAAACTAAAGCAGCTTCAACCACTGCTGAAGAAACAGATGTAAGTAGAGTTGATCATTGTCATAAGGCAGAAGCCAGGTTAGGCCGCTTAAAACACCACCAAAGGCAAAGTGGCGTTGTTGAAAACATGACTAAGGTAAAGCCACGTTGCTGAACACATGACCAATGCTGTTAAATACACAACCAAAATGAGGAGTGCTGTGTACTTCTTACACAGCTGAGAACAATCCAGATTGATTCATACTGCAGTTGGGCCATTTGACATCAAACATGCATTACAATCAAGCTTTTACTGACCAAAGCCTCTGCCAGTATCGTTGCTTTAAAAACGCCTGCATTGAAGCGTTACCTTCTGTGTATTACCGATATATAAAGAAAGATATAATTAACAAGTTCTAGGATTTATTTATGTGGCAACGCAGAATTCAGAACCGGTTTGCGTATGTGTGAAAGGTTGACTCCCTGCTCTTGAATTCACCAAAAAAAGCATGAGTGTGCATGTGGTAATATTGAGCATGTTGGCTTACCATGATTTTCTCAACTTCTGCTGGTTGGGCTGAAGCATGGTAAGATAAAACCTACAAAACAAAATCACGACAGAACATTACATATTAGCAGCAAAATTAAAATAGTTCATCTAGTGTGAATATTTCGATTATTGTGCGTACCTGGAAAAATCCTGGCTATGCCCCTGATTGGATTGGATTGGATTGGATTGGATTGTAGGTTGAGTTAGTATTGAATCGTATTGTAAGTAGAAGTATTATACCGTATTGTGAGTAAAGTAAGATTGTATCGTATAAACTAGAGTTAGTATTTTATCTTGTTGTAAGTAGAGTAAGTATCATATCCCATTGCAAGAGTAAATATTGTATCATACAATATTTTAAAATTAAAATAGTACATATCTACTCAAGATTCATGAGATAACCCTCGAGAGTTTGATTTCGAAAATTAATACAACTGATCGAACTAAACAGATCTAACCTGACGGGAAAAAACCAGGAAATGGATGGTACCTGTAACTCACAATGACCAAACAATGAGGCCAATGCCTATGAATTTCCAGCTTTTTCAGCTATATAATGGTGAAAATACCTTTTTCACTGTCAAATTCTTGACTCTTAAGTCTACTCAAGGTTTGTGAACATAATATTTGTTTACCTGTGTGCATCTCCCATCAGCAGATTTGGATGCTATCGGACACCTAATTCTGGCTGGACAATGTCACAACCAGCAAAACATGCTAACTATACTGTAAATAATTACATACCTCCATGGCAACAGATTGCTTAGCAAGCAGCTTGCAAGCTTGCTCATACATTAATGCATTGTGAATTCCAAGACCACAGAAAATGGCAAATGCCTGTGGAAAGACAAACTTAATCATTGGTATAATTATGTATATCTCCAAGCAAACTTGTTACTGATAGTGATGACACAATTACTGCTGATCTTGTTATTTTAGCAGAAGTTCCAAAGAATGGAACATTATCTTACTCCTTTTACCTCAAAAAGTTGCTCATCACCCTCAGTGAAAGGTTTACCATTGTTCTTGTTGAGTAACTGTGCAACACCTAAAATATAGCAGTTGAACAATTAAGTGGAATCACTACCCAGATTATGGTTATCATAAATTTAAGACAGGATAATTAGTTTAATCACACCAGTTAAGTTTAAGTATAGGCCAAGTGGCACATGCACACAGGATGGAGCTTATCCTGGCTTTATTCTTCAAGTGATTAGCAGTGCATTAAATAAGCACTCACAGCCGACAAAAAGTGTTGGCTACTTTGCTCAGAGAAGTCAGCTACTTTTTACCCTAAAGTGACGTAACTAGTGAAAGATCCTTTCAAACCTTGTTGATGCAGTCGGCTACTCTATTCTAACCAGCTGCCTACTTCAAATGTTATTGAAACCCCTGATTAGTAGTGTGCTCCTTATCCATCACAGCCAGTTTAATCCAGCATGCATCAGGGTTCTACGCTTTTTTGCACTAAAAATTCAAGGACTTTTCAAGGACTTTCAAGGACATATTTTCCATTTTTCAAGGACTCCACGCACTGCAAAATCAAAGGATGTTCAGCTTCTCATAGTAGCGATTGTCCCGAGCTAACAGACAGGTAAAAGTCTATGTCTTTTTGAGTTCACCCACAACATTTGCAATTTTGTCCTCAATGTTTTTGCGAGTCATCTCCTTTTCGTTTGCAGTTTTCCTCAAACTATTTGACTTTGTAATCCACACAAGTTTCCCAGTATCCTCTGCTTTCTGTGCAAACTCATCTGCCGATTTAACAAGACCGTCAACAATTTGCTCGTACCTTCGCATGATTTATTGGAGTAATGAGACATTATCGCTTTCAATGCCCACAAAAATTTCTGCCTTCAACGTCTCATCACGAGTGACACTTTTTTCCATCACCGATGAACCAGATGAACTCACAGTGATAGACTTTGTGGGGTTAAGCATGTGTTCGCCACTTTCAGATGAAGCGGATTTTGAAACTACTTGTAGTTGCTGGTCGTTGAGAAGAAACGCCAAAAAAATCTGGAACGCTTGCTAATGACCTTTTCTCCCTTTTCTGGGGTGTCAGTGTTTGATGTTTTTTTCCTTTCAAGTGACTTGTGAGCCGGCTCTCCCATGCTAGAAATGTCAACATTCTTCATGCCGCACACGATGCATCGTGCCTTGTGCTTGTCACCCTTGACTTCTCGTAGCCACTCTTTATACAGTGATTTCTGAAGCCACAAGTTGCTGAAAACACTCTTGCCCATTGGTTTAAATGTTTCACTCGTGAAACAACACGCAAACATTCAACACCAACCCAAACAAGGAAGCACTCGAAGCACATGGCTTTTCGAAGAAAGAGCGAATAGTACAAAACATTTCATTGGCCCTTAACATTCCAGACATTCAACCAATCAGAGCGATAAATATAACCAAGAACAGGACAAATGTGCATGGGGCGTTTTGATTGACGTTCGGAGAGGTGTTTATCGTTTTTATTTGTTCTTTTACTATTACGTGTTGCTACGTTTCTGCCAGTAGCATATATTTTCATATAAGGCACTCTAGAATCCAAGTTGGATGACATCAGCCACAAATTTCAAGGACTTTCCAGCACTGACTGCAGTTTTCAAGGACTTTCAAGGCCTTGAATTTTTATTTTGAGATTCAAGGACTTTCAAGGACTTTCAAGGCGCGTGCGAACCCTGATGCATTATTTCGTTAGCTTGTCCTACCCATTTCAACTCGGAATGGATGGGTGGAGCTAGAGATTTCTAGAAGCATTGTGAGATTTATTACAATCACCTAGCCAGGATTCAGACCAGCTAAATGCAAAAAGCCTGCATGCCTTGTAAAACCAGTACACCTTTTAAACTATCGTTCATTCACCATTATCTCTCTTAATATATAAGACTGTAATGGTGTGCTTTTCTCAGAAAAACTGGGCACACTAATTACCAAACATTCAACCAATTATGCATGTTTTAATCCAGCTTCAGCACGTGAAATATGCCAGCAGAGCACCATGGGAAAGAAAGTTTGATAAACCATCAAGACAAAAACATTTGGTTGTCACATAAATGTACAACCACCACCCGCTCATACAGGCCCTGGGGCAATGGGGAGGGGAGTGCAAAGGCAACGATGTTGCATGATGTTTACTGCCTTAGTTGATGAAACGTGACGAAAAGCCAGGGAGACAGAAGTTTCTTCTGAAGTATTCTTCAAAATCTCTTCTACTGTGGTTGGTATTCCGCAAAATTGCGACAAAAAACAAAGGTTTACAGGAAGATCCAAGTTTTAACCTGTTGTAAGGCCCAGTAATAAAGCAATAGTCAAATAGTTAAGATGGTTACAGAAACTCTCACTGCAGCTATACCTGCCCTGGAAAGTCCCACAGGATTGGAAGGGGGAGCAACGTTTACCAAATCCAATACCAACACCGGGGAGCAAACTGTGATGCCTTAAGGCTGAAGGTACCTTACCTAAGTCACAACCTGGAAGGTACAAATGGCGTTTGAGACGGACAAGTACACCAAGTTGTCAAGGAAATGAGAATGTTGAGGCTTGCCATCCTGGGAGTTAGCAAAACAAGATGGACAGGGGCCAGGAAGGTTCATTTAACAACTAGGGAGATGGTGTTCTATTTTGGTCTAGCAGGTCACAATGAGCCACAAGTCTATGCACCAATGAACAATGCTGAGAAGCAAGTGAAGAAAGACTTTTACCACCAGCTTCAAACAGCCTTTAACAAAAGGAAGGCGAGAGATCTACCATGGTTATCAGTAACCTGAATGCGAAGGTGGGCTCGGACAAACAGGAAGTGGGAAGTGTCCATGGGGGCGCATGGTGAAGAAGTCATGATGAGAATATTTAAATGTTTTGTGACTTCAGTGCGTCAAATGAGCTTGTTATAGGGGGAACACTTTTTCCACACAGGAAATCCCATAAGTTTAAATGGAAATCTCCTGATGGGATCACTGAGAACCAAATTGACCATGTGGCTATCAACAAAATGTGGACAAGCTTGCTGCAGGAGGCCAGGGTGACGCAGAGTGCAGATACAGGATCAAACCACCACCCAGTTGTGGCGGTAATCAAGATGAAGCTGTTGGCCTTGAAGAAGCCGAGGTAAACCAGAAGCAAGAAATGCACATACAAGTTTAGAGACCGAAGCATGAGGGACGAGTTTGGCACTGCACTGGAAAACAGATACGATGCTTTGTACAATGGATCAGAGGATGAAGGATGAAGAAGAGAAGATGGAGCTAAATATGAAGCAAGATCAAGGAAATGTACTCATCCACCTGTGAGGAAGTCCTTGGAATGGCTAAAAGGGAGAGAAAGGGCATGCATGAGTGAGGACAACTGGGAACTTGTAGAGGAGAGACGCAACATGAAAGTTAAGCTGGAGGCCACTAAGATGAGAAAGCAGAAGTTTACTGTGGCAAGAGTGTACAACCACAAGCGACAGAAGTTCAAGGCACTGCTACAGCAGGCTGCCAAGCATGGGCTCAAACTACATTCATCCAAAACCAATGAATAGATAAGGATTTGGTCCACAGCAAACACTGGCAACATCAGTTGTGTAGGAGACCTGGAGCAGGTTACGGCTTTCACATACCTCGGTAGCCTTATCACCGCCACTGGCAAAGCTGAGGAAGATATTCAGGCTAGCTACTGGAAAGAACAAGTTGCATTCTCCATTTTAAGACCCATGCAGAGATCAAAGTTCATCTCTCTGTGGACAAATATAAGGCTCTTTAGTTCCAAAGTGAAGTCCATTCAAGAATTGTAGACTGACAAAGAAGAACTAACCAAACTCCAGACCTTTACTAAGTGCAGACTCTGGTACATCCTGGGGGCATGGTGGCCAAGATAGATTTCAAATGAGGAGTTGTGGCAGTGTACCTAGCAACAGAGGACTGAAGTTACCATCTGGAGAAGGAAATGGAGATTGATGGCCCCACTTTTGAGAACACCTGCCACTAACATCACCCACCTGTCCCTTGAGTGGAACCTTCAAGGAGCCTGGAGGAAGTGCAGTCCAAAGAAGTCATGGAGGAGGACTATTCAACAACGGGATGTCATGGGGTGAAGTGAAATGGACAGCAAAACATCAGGTCCAATGTAAAGCTGCAGTGGAAGCCCTATGCTTCAGTCAACTGAAGGGCATTAAGTTTAATTTGTGAAAGGTATGAAATTTGAGAATGTCACCTGATGAAACCTGAGGGCCATGTAATGGAGCGTGGAACTTACACAAAATTCCAATTGTAGATTAGATACTTACATACAGTTGTGCTTAAAGTATTTCATTTCATTTAAGTTCCCTTACATTTTTGTCCAACTGTTTGTTTTGTCTGACAGCTTTGGAAAAAACAAAAGCAACTAACACCTAATGACGGTGGCTTTCGTACTCCAATGCAAGTTAAAGTGCCCCAAGACTTTGGATCAGGATTGAATGTACAATTTTACTGCTAGAAGATTAAAAGTGGATTGGCTTATAAATTCTACAACATGGAACTCTAACACAGAGTCCCAAATCTAGATTTGTCATCCTTCTACCTAAAACCATGAAGTCAAACCTGGATCAATAAAACAGCAAGTGATGCAGATGACCACTAGATTCTTACAGTGCCAGCTAATAATTGTATCATACAAAGTGACTTTTTAAAAAGCAAAAACTAAATAAATCTTAACGAATACAGGAAATTGTTTCAGTTGCATTTTCCAGTACTTGCCTACAATTTTCTGCTGTGTGTCAAAAATTGGCATGCAGAGAATAGATTTGGTCTTAAAACCACTTTCAACATCCCCCTGAAAGGAGCAAAAGAAAAAAATGCAATGTTACTTAAAACCATTTGAAGATTACACTTGAAAGGTCTCAGCTATAGTGTACAACATCATCTTAGTTTCAAAGCTGCATGTTTAGGTATATTGGTGTAGCATGGAACAGATTATCATTGTCTGCTATCTACTTACTATGGTTTCACAAATCAGTTATCAAATTTTAAAGCTATTTTCTCTAAGACTAATTTAAGGGATCCTTGCAAATTGCAACCACTAAATTCACCCTAAATATTTCTACCTCCCTTGTCTTACTGTACAGGTAGATACCAGTCTAGTTATGATCACTCAGATTACTCCTGATAGTGTGTTTCCATACCATCTGTACTTCTAGAGTGGAAGTACGCAACATAACTTACAACAGTCTCCCATAGATGTAAAAGGAAACAATAATTACATGTACATGGGTAGCAACAACAACAACACCTCAAAATAATAACAAAAATAACAGCTTAAGGGGGCTTGATGTAGTGTTTTAGCACTAGGGTGGTTGTTTTGAAAATGAATATTGTCTTGGAAGCCAATCTTGATCACATATGACCAAAATTTGATTTTCAGTGGTTTCATATTAACAAATGTTACCATAGCAACAATACTCATTTTCTTTTGATTTTAAACAAGCCCGATTTTTTTGAAATCTAGACTAGCTCTTGGTATTCAATTTTTGATATGTTGAAGTATAGTAGATTGACTACTATACTATGCAATACGATGCGATGCAATGCAATGCAATGTGATGCTATGCTATGCTATACTATACTATACTAAAAAATCAAACTTTGGTCATATGTGATCATTATGGTGTAATTTGACAAAAATTGAAGATTAGCATCTAAGACAATATTCATTTTCAAAACAACCACCCTGGGACTAAAAAAACTACATCAAGCCACCTTTAAATACATGTATTTGGTATAAGTAAATTTCTTTCACTTTGTACCTCAGGATTAAAACGGCTGTCAGCATAAGCATCAGGGATGTTCACAGCCTGATAAAACAATGCAATAAAATATGTGTTAGTTGGTTTTTATCCCTCCCTGGTGGGTAGCTTCATGTACTGTAGTTCTAGACTGTCCACAGCCTCTCGACTTTTCAACGCAATAAAGCAAACGAAGCGAGGGCAAAGCGCGAGCGCGCAGAGGGAGGGGGCGGGAAGCGAGTGAAAGAAAAATAGAGCGGCTGTACACATCTTTGAATGAAAGTGCAAGTTTTAGACCCCTCCCCTTGTCATCGCCTTGTAATTTACAACTCCGCCTCTTGACCTTTCAATTAACTCGGACCAATAAAATTGAGCGGTAAAGTGTTTGTTTATAAATTGACAACAAGTGTCCGTTCAGATTCCTACAAAAAGAGGCAGAAAGCCAAATCAAGCGGTCCTTCCGATTTTTGCACAATATACAGGTGCTCCTTTGCAATTCGTTTGGGAAACTTCGGCAAGACATCGCACATCTCTACGGAAAATTTATTTGTGAAGCCAAAACGCGAAGGTGTTTTACGGCGAAAGTTGGCAGACGTGTTGGTCGATTTGGAAATTTCAGTGCAAGCAGACGAATTTCGTTCTAGTAGAGTGTGTTTATCTTGTGCATCTAAAACTAAAAGTGCAGCAGCAAGCAATATTGAATTTAAAAAAGTTATCTCTAGATCGACCTATAGATGGCGTAGAATCTCCTGAAAGGTAAGATCGTGACAAGCAATTCAAAAGAATGCCACGGTCGCCTCACAGGTCTTCGGTGAAGCGAAAGTTATGCCGGCCAAGTGATTCGCAGAAAGAATCCTAAACAACGCAAGGAAAATCCGTCAAAGCAGCCTCAAGCGAGAAGGTCCATTTCTTTTGACTGTAGTACCGCTACAACAAGAACAACAACATTCCCATCTTCTTGCATTTATTTCGCCATAGCATCTGGCACCAGTCGGTAAAATTCCAGCTATGTCCTTCGATCAAAGAAGGTGGCGAACGGCCTCTTTCTGCTCGTTTTTGAGCGACGAAACGTTTGGAAATCTGAACGAGCGTTCCAATAAATTATCGATCCATCGCAAAACACAGCAATGATCTGACAACTCGAGCGAACCGCAAGACGCGCCTGCAAGCAATCACGATCAGCCGTTGTCAAGGTGATGACACTTTTGCCGCCTTTCAACCAATGGGAATTTTCCATTTCTGGAGAAACGGGAAATTCGATATATGTCTACAGCCCCTCTATTTTTTTTTGCTCCCCGCCCCCCACCCCCTTGCTTTTTCCGTTTTGCGCTGGCGTCCAGTTTTCTCGTCGTTCTCACTGCGCGCTCATTGATTGAAAAAAAAACACGAAAAAATAGAGGGCTGTGAACAGTCTACTGTAGTTCCACCTGTTTTAGGGCTCCACTCAGCATATTATGCATTATTTTACTATAGTTAGCTAAGGTAAAAGCAATGTTTAACTTTATGGAGAACCTGCCTTTCATACTCAAAGGACAGTGCAAAATGCAAAGTGGCTGATTAATTAAAAGTATGGTGTAAAAAGCCAAACCTAATACTCAAGCTTGTCTTTACTACTGTAACACATCATTTTTTCATTTGCAACATGTTTGTTTTTCTGCAAAACTCTATAACATGATGCTTTTGTTTTTCACTCCAAAGTATGTCACATGATTTTTTGATTTCTTTCAAACATATTTTTTCCACTATTTTGTTATTAATTTTTATTTTAACTATTGAATTGTTGTTGGGACCAATTCCAGTGAATTCAAGCAACAACTGGTTAAAAATTGGTTCCTTCACACACTTTAAATGGCTGGAAATCCCAAGCCACTTACAGATGTCTGAGCTGTCACACGTTTTGTGAAAAGTGGTAAAAACCCTCTGGTAACAAGCTGAGGGCCGAACAAGCTTTTGGTCACTGGTTTACACACAGACTATACCAGGGTTTAGTTTGTTTGCAATGCAGGCTACCAAGCATTCGAATGGCTGATGAAATTTTGAACGGGTAAGTATACCATTGGAATGGCTGATGAAAAATTTTGAACCACGGCAAGCAAATGGTTCAAAGAAGTAGACAAGCCACTCGAATATGTGATGACAAATTTGGATGGGTAAACAAACCATTCGAAAGGCTGATGAAAAATTTTGAATGGAAAGCCATGCATGATTGCCTTGATGGATAATGACTTGAGTAATTATTACTCAAGTTATTCAAACAGCGAACATTCATTGCCAGCGAACAAGTGATTAAGTCATTCCAACAGATGTTTTTACCAAATAGGTGATGGAGTCATTTGAACAGATGGTTGTTTTTATCAAATGGGTGACCAACGGGAATCTGGAATCCGGAATTGGAACTGGAAATGGAACCAGAACCGGAATGTTATTTTAATTTTAATTTTTATTTCATCTGACTTCTTATATTTCTTACTAGAAGTAATCACAGCTTAGTGAGTGTGTTCAAGTTAACAGACAAGTATATAATAGAGTCTGGTGACAGGGGTCCAACACAAGTCATGGTAGTGATAGTTTGCCAAAGGACAAACTGAATCTCAAATAATGAACACAACATCAAAAGCATCAGAATAAATTTAAAACAAATTGAAGTCCCTCTTTACACGCAATATTCACAAAGCATTATTTCCTGTGAAAGTTCTTTGAGATGTTATTGTTAGCAAGTATTGGTCATCTCTATAATCCACAAAACTTAGACTTCAGTTGATATGTTGTGTTACACGGCTTCAGAATTCGTAACTCGCAAAAAGCGTAAAAAAATGACTTCTACTTGCATTCAAGCTCTACACAAAACATTTTCACTTTTAATGTTAATATTTTGTTATAATATATATCCTTAGCACACTGTGTGGTTCCAGAAAATATCCATACCCCCCCCCCCCCCCCCCCACAGAAAGGATTTGCCCTATGATCCCCCACCCCTTCAGAAATTCCAATTTAGCTTCATACATTGCTTTAAATTTTTGGGCCTTTGTGACCTCCCTCCTCCCTGGAATTTCCAATCCCTTCTGTGGGGGAAGTATGGATATTTTCTGCAACCACACATTTTATCAGAATTAATTTAACAAAGACAACAAACTCAAGTAGCTGATATATACTCGGTCAATTCCATCTTGGTTTTTCTGTGAGAGAGCAGATGCTTCATGGTTACCTTAGCAATGTGAGTGGTGTCTGTTATTCGGTAGTAGATTGGATGTTGATTGCCTTGCATTTTTACTTGGGTAGCAGACTTTAGAGAAAGAGGAACATCAAATCTGTTGAAGACCAGGCATAATTCATCACTGTCACTATACATATCAAGAAACTGTTCTGAAAAAATAATGTTCAGCAAGATGTGCACAGGTTGTTATGACAGCTTGTTTATCAAGTGATTGTAGCTCTGCCATTTCATCTCTGACTACCTTCTTTGCGCCACTGGTACGTCTGGTGGTACATCACTTGAAGTGGCTGTTGGTGCCTCTTTTTCGATTAAGCTCATCAGTGCACTCATGGTTGAACAATGCAACATTGTACCATCTGCTGCAAAAAGTGACCTTGGCACCAGCAAAAACTCATACTTGCCTACGGCTTCTTGTGAGTTAATTTCCGGTCATAACTGGCAGTCCATTATCAATCCAACAACCAAACATCGGTCTTCTTCTAACTCCACAATCTTCTTGTTAACAGCAATATTTATCTTCTCACTGCTAGATTTCCAGCTTGCCCCTTTCCAATGGTGAGCACAGATTTTCTCTCCCTTTTTGAATGTGTTCCTAGACAAATGTTCTGAAAAGTTTAGCACCTTCAGTACTTTGAACACAGAGATCAACTTTGACTTCCTCAGGCATCACTACTTTAGTAACAAGATTGAAGAGATAATCTTCTGGCTGAGTAAAGGGATTGGTTTAGCTTGCAATTGTGGTGGTCAGCTTCCTGATGTTTTTCCCTTCATGAGATAACACAATGGCTGTAAGGTTATGGTGTTTGTCTTGTATCTTGCACCTGCCATATCGTTGGCTTCCTTGGCCAATCCAGTCCGATCCAGGCCAATCCGAGACAAATATCCATTGATCAATTGTTATTCATAGCTACTGATTAACACTGCTATTTTGTTAGCCTGCTGGTCTTAACAAAATACAGATGTTCTCCTTAAGCAATAGACCACACTTTCTAGGCCCGCGGGATATTGGGAGAACAGGAGAAAAGCTTGTAAATCATGAGCCATCAGGAGCAATAAACCCCCACGGGATGTTGGGAGAACAGGAGAACAGATGAACTAACTATCAAAAACGATTTTTAAAGATATGGGAATCTATTTAATATTTCATGATCAAGAACCTTATTCTCAAAATGTTCATCGAATCAAGCGGTAAACCAATCACAGCGGCTGGAAAAATAAAATACAGGTTCAGCTTCACCGATTGCTCACACCAAAATCCACAAACCAACGGAGCGAAAACATCCGTTTAAAGCTGTAAAAGTCATAAGAAAGGAAAGGGAAAGGCAAATGGTAAACGGAACAAAGTGTATTCAACGATTTAAAGTTACTTTTATGAGGGAATGTAGCAAACTGTGGCCAGAGTCATTCATCACGAAAGTGAAGGACAGCACGGAAAGTGTGCAAGTTTACAAACCTGACAGACTGCCGAAATTATTTAGAATATGCGTACAAGTATCTGAGGTTAGTTCATAATTAAGCAATAGACCACTTTACCGGCGCAATAAACCCCGCTGGATGTTGGGAGAGAAAAGCTTGTAAATCA
This sequence comes from Meandrina meandrites, assembly GCA_963693305.1. Classification (NCBI taxonomy): domain Eukaryota; kingdom Metazoa; phylum Cnidaria; class Anthozoa; order Scleractinia; family Meandrinidae; genus Meandrina; species Meandrina meandrites. The sequence goes on along the minus strand of OY855905.1, from coordinate 17,982,635 downwards.
CGAGCCGTCAGGCGAGTGATTTACAGGCTTTCCGAGTGTTCTCCCAACATCCCAAGGGAATTTATTCTGCCGGTAAACCCCTAGACAGTGTGATCTATTGCTTTTATGAACTACCGGTAACTATGGAAAACGTCTTTAAACAAACGGGAATTAATTTTTTTTAATTTTGTGATCAAGTGTCTTATTCTCAAGATGTTCATCGAATTAAATGGTAAACTAATCACAGCAGCTGAAAGAATAAAACACAGGTTCAGCTTCACCGGCCATTCATACACGACGAAAACGTTTAAAAGTCTGTTTTAAAGCTGTGAAAGTCATAAGAAAGGAGAGGGAAAAGGCAAACGGTTCAGTGAAGAAAATGTATTCAATGAATGGATTTAAAGTTGCTTTCACGAGGAACTTTAGCAAACTGTGTCTGGAGTCATTCACCTGAGCAAAGGACTGCACAAAAAGTTTGCAAGTTTACAAAACTCACAGACTGCCGAAGTTATTAAGAATAAGGGTTAGTTTCAGAAACTCTGTTTCAGAAATTTTATTTTGAACTTATTTGCTTTCGTTTTCGCTGAATGACAGACTTTACAGAAAGTACTGAAATTGCATAAAACTAGATTTAATTTAAACACGTACAAGGACATAGATACACAGACACCGATAATTCAAGTAAGCTTTCATCGCGATCAATTTGAGGTGTCTTTTTTTCTTTCAAATAAGGTTTCCGAGTAAATGCTGAATGAAAATATATCCATGTTATTAATTTTATCCCAGCCCAGTGAAAGCGTAACTGTTTGTTGTGTTGCTTTTCATGATTGTTCCTGTGTTTTGTTTTGTTTTCCTCTGGCTATACACTTAGCTAATTCGCTGCACTTACGGTGGGCGGCCAAATTCATTGTAGTGAACCACCCACAGTAAATATTCATTGTGATCATTTATGAGAATCGTATCCTCTGTTTTAATCATCAGATAGACCAAAATAAGGCATTAAACTAACGTTAATTATTCATCCTTATGTGTCGAGCATTGTGCTGTCTTGTCGGGGAGCGGGAGTTTACCAGTACAATAGAACATAGGTTTTTGGCCTTTTGGACCAATTAGAGTGTGCGTAGTATCTGAGGTTAGTTCATAATATATCTATAGTACATGGTTGTACTCAAATGGCAACATTACCTACAAATTGAGGTCATACTATTGGAGAGTGCTAACCACAAAAGCTCTCATTTTTCATAATTCTAGAAAGATATGAAATGAGGTTATTACGTCTTGAAATTCTGCCTTCTCGTAGGTATTAAATGGACATAATAGATTTTATAGTAAAACGCTGCTCATGCTTCCACTTTCTGTTCTTTATTTGCTTACAATTAATGTTATGGGCTAGTGTCAAACTTGCGTTTTAATTCAACAGATCTAGAAAAGAATTTTCCCTTTCCCTGATTTCATATAAAAACCAAGAATAGAAAAAACTGTGTGATACGATTGTGAAACATTTGAGAAGAAATATTAGCGATAAACAAATTGAACGATGTTTTGATGACTCCATGTCATCATTATCAAGTTCAATTAGAATACAGAGTTGAAGCTTTATATAGTGATCGGAGAATGAAAGAAAATTTTTAGGGTGTGAAAATCTATTTACGTAGTCAATTTTTAAGTAAAAAGTTTGGCACGGACGGAGTCTCATTGTGTGTTAAGTTTTGGCTTCATGTTCGTGATGAAGAGCATTTCATAAAGCAAACAATCCAGCTTTGTGCGGCATTTCTTTAAAACAGTGAACTGGTCTTGTACACTGTAGCCTTGTACCTTGTGGTCTTCTTTTAAGTGTTGACCAATCGCAGAATATTTATGTTCAGCAATGCATTGAAAAAGATGTCAGGACGTGAACCCAACATAATCTGCATCACACAGATTACATGCAAATTTGTAAACAATGCAATGCTGATTTATAAGGGGAGGCTTAGCTTCTACCACTTTAATGTCGTCCATAATTTTTCTGCTTGTAAACACTGGCTGAAAACAATGTTAATTTGTGCTCATCATCTTTCATCTTCTCCAGATGTTTTTGCCAATGAATGCAACAACTTAAAGACCTTAGATCGGCTGAAGCTTTACGACGTAATCTTAACGACCTTAACAAGAAAATCAGAAGAAAATAAAACTAAAAGAAAAGAAAACAGCCCTTTCACAATTCACGAAAAACATCACTTTGGCATTTTACGCTTCACAGAAAATAGAAAACGTTTTAAATCAAAAGCACTATGTGCAACGACTGTTTTTTTTTTTGGAAGTGGCAATGAGCTACTGAACTCGGAAAATGAATTATTAATAAATGAGGATTTATCAAATCGCAACGCGGTCTAGCGTGCATCGCTTTAAACAAATCATACGTCACACCTGACAACATTGGAGTTCGGGGTCCAGATTAGAGAAAATAACTCTAGTAAAAACTTCTACACCGATCCATTAGTAGCAAGCACAATAATATCAACCTATTTGGTAAATAAAATAAAGACACGGCAACTGGTTGTCCTTTGTGGTTCGTTGCGCAACAAATGAGTGGCCTGTAATCTCCAGCAAAGTGAACATTATGGGTGTCAAATACTGTATGCTACAAACGACAACAAAGGTCAAACAAAATGAACAGAATTAAAAATAAATTTTATTAAACGCTAATTTTGTACTTGAATTTTGTACTTGGACAGTTTGATAAAAGCGATTGCGCTATACAAACGTCTACATTCGCACCCTAGACTGTTACAAGCCGGAACACGAAATTGTCATGCCAAAAGACCCGAAACTACAGGAGTTGCGTTACGTCTGTCAACCATCTGTCAAACCCTTTTGTATTCTCGATTAAAATAGATCTTTTGCAATGCGTTGATTACAGTCAGTACAGTAAACTCTGCAGTCACAGCGAGAATCTTAGCTTTTTGAGCGCAGCTCCCAGTGGCTTTGCTGAGTTGTACAACGTTTGTACAGCTAAGTATGTTGATGTCGTTGCAATGATTTCTTCGCCGATGATTGTAAATTTGAGCCGCGAAGTCTGATTTTGTGATGGAGTCGGTGACACGTGGAACGACTTTTTGGTTGAATTCGATTGTGTGGACATCTGCATAACTTTGGAGGCAAGTTGTTTTCTTCTCTGTATTTTTATGCGTGCTTGGAAATATATGATCCGCGCATCTGTCGTTCTGCAACTTTGAGCTTTGATCGCTCGAGTAGCTAGTAGCGGCTGCCGGCCGTTATACATGCATGACTTGCAAAGATCTATACGGATTTACGTTGTTTTTACTCGTTTGACTCTCTTTTCGGTGGAATCTCAAGGATTGTAAAGTTTGAAATATTTAGTGTGATTTCTAGAACGCGAAATCGATTGTACACCCACACTGAAACATGTCGATGACTACTTCGGAGCGGGAAGGTGCATGAACTTTAATATGAGAGAACTTTACGAGCGAACTCTTCCGAGTGAAACCTTTATCAGAAGCCTAGATTTTATAGTGAGCTATCTATATAATGGAGTTTGAAACACTAAGAGAATCATCAATACTTGCGGGAACTGATGCTGTTGAGCACTCAAGCATTGCGAAAAACTGGACTACAGACATGCAACAGAGTTTTCCTTATCAACACAAGAATCTTCTCGAAGATGCAATGGACACCATATTTAAGCTTAGTTGCGCTCTAAAAGAAGAAACGAAAAACGAAATGAGTACTTCAAGCAGCTTTTGGGTAACTATATTCTTTCTTTCAATTTTTGCTTTTATAGTATTGGTTTCATTGGGTTTATCTTGCTTTGTTTTTATCGTTTCAATTATTGTAACAGCATATGCTCTTGTCCAGTACTTCATGTCGTATGTAGATGGCTATGTAGAGAATGTTGTTATTTCAGCATTTGATGATTGTGATATCTTAGACAAAGCTATTTACTCAACCGGAAATGTAAACAATTATTCAATGGTGACAATAAAAGCGAGAAAAGACATGAGATCTCGCAATGCGAAGTATGTTCACTATAATTATTGTCGTGTAAGGTTATGTAAACAGCATTATCCAAGTTAATTTTTTAAAGAGAAGCCCGAGTACACGCAGTTAAGCGTCTAGTTCATTTTGATTTGCATTGGGAGTAAAAGAAGCAAGTTCCAAGCAGACAAATTCAAGTTGGCGTGTTGTTTGCGTGTTTTCATGCTAGCGTGTACACTCTTTTCTCTGTACAGCGTTTACGATTGACGTTCAATTTCCGGAATGTGTTTTGATAGTGCCATGAGCAGGTTTGATTGCTGTGAAGATTAAGCATCGCATAAAATTTATTTTGAAATCGGCTAGGTTGACCTTTGTCGCGTGACACTGATAATCTTCTGTCAGCTAGCGATTACACAAACTTCGCTTTCAATTTCGCTTTCACCGTCACATGCAAACTTAAGAAAATTCTGTTGATTTTTCTATATGGCAGAAACAACATACACCTGATTTAAGGTAAAATAAAAATAAAATATGTTCACAATCGATTTTCAAATTGTCATCACATACCCATCGAAACAAAACCATCAGGGCCTAAAGTACAATGGTCTGTCATCGGTCTTAATAAAACACAACGTCAAACTGAGAGTGGCGTTACATGTAGGTCTGCCAACCATCTGTCAACGGCCTTTTGTTTACATCTGATCGACTGAAGGAGTGAAGGAAGGAAGGATGGCTTCAAATCGCCCCTCAATCCGTAACTCCCGTTTTGCATACGCAAAAACAGTCGTAAAAATAGCACGATGTAACAACATGTCAAGTCATTTTTGGTCAACACTCGTTTCCATCTGTCAAAATGACACTGATGCCCTAGTAACACTCTAGTGATGCTTACATAATGTTACTCTACGGATTAGCGGTTCAGCAAACCAAGAAACCTTGGTTACTTGCAGTAAGTTCCACTCCTGTTTGCTTGCAGTTAGTTTTTGGCTGGTGATTAGGGCTGGTGACACAATAATTTGTGTATATTTATGCTTACAGTATACAATCATAGTTAAACAATTTTGGGTCTAGCACATCGTTGGACTGTGGTGGTTAGCGAGCTATCAATGACCTGGGTTCTACTCTCAGGGTCTGTAAAAATTATCGTTCTTTTTCTTTAAATAAAATGAATTTTGTTATTTTTATAATAAAACTAAGTCTGAGACAACGTTCTCATCACGTGCATGTAAATGACGACCAAGTAACGTTGCCTTCCAGTTAGAAACACAACACAGAGAAAGCATTGAAGATGCAGTGTGCGTTACATTGTGGAAATGGTGGTGGATTGTGTGCGTGAGCAAGGATTTACATTTGATGCAAAAATCAGCTTTGGTGGTCTTCTGAATCCATTGATCTACATCAATCTACTATATTCACTGTAAAAAAATTTTATGCGCCCTGAAAAATTTGTGAGACGTTCTTTAGTCATGATTTATCCAAAATCTGAGCGGAGGGCCGCAATTTCAGTGGACAGGCCACAATTTTCACGATTACCAGGTCTATGCAAAATGAGACTGCTGATAAATTATCTGTTTGGGCTTCTTCTCTTTCGCTTCAGTCTGTGAGGATAATCGACATGAAAGGATATCACAGAAGTGCTAATGACTCTACTGGGCATGTTTAGGACACAACAGGATGCAAACTTTGCCTTTCTTGTTTCTTTGAATGAGGCACACAGTTAGTGCGCGCCGCCACTAAAGCTTATTGAACCATATTATATCGGACAAAATCTACCCAGCCTGGATAATTGTCAGAAGGTTGGAAAACATTTTCTTCTTGCTAACACAAACTTGGGAAAAGACTTTGGAAGGAACCAGAACCCGGGCTGGCTGCCACATTCAACTTGATTGTTGAATATTGTTCAAGAGTATACGCTAAAGATGGCACAATGATGAGGGCATTTTCCAGAAGCTACCGCAGGCTGGGACTCAGGATTTCAAGTGATGGGGATGATCGAATGGGGGCAAAAATCAAGAACCCCAAAAAACCCTGGACCAAAAATTAACCCTCAAAAAATCCCATGCCTAATTTCCTACCCTTAAATTTGAAACATTAAAAACATTAGAAAATGCTTCTGTTTGTTTAAAGTTTATTCATCATACCATGTGAATTTATCTTTCCCTCATCAGGTGGCCATTTTAACAACACTAGAGACACCCAAGAACACTTCCTTTGTTTGTGCTTCGCAAAACTATGCAGTAAAGGCACAACCACGAATTTTAAGAATTTTTAGATTTCCCAAAAAATCCCAACTTAAATCAAGTCTCTAAAACAAATACTTGCCAAATTCTCCTACCCCAAAAAAACTGGAATCAAAAATTTCCCAAAAAATTCTTTGATCATCCCATCACTGGAAATCCCGAGTACCCCCCACCCATTATGTCAGCTGCTCTTCAATCGATTGTTAGGTATTGTCGCTTTTAAAAACATTTTTGATGTCCATTTTCATGCAGTCAAGTATTCTTTACAATATCTCCTTTTAATTTTTGAGGCAGCAGAGGTGTATTTTGATCACGGATGGAACCAATTTTACACATCTAGTTGTTTTATTGCATGCCATTTTAAAATTTATCTGGATTATTGAGCAAATCTATGCCTCTGTACTACCCGCTAAATATATGAACAGAACACAACCGCATGACTTTGGAGCAAAAGGTAGCAGGGGAGGCCAGGAAGATATGTTTAATCCAAATTTAACGCATAAATTAATTGCTTCACAGGAAAGGACAAAAGAAACCCACACCAAACAAATTTTACACTCCTATTTTGCATAATGCAAATAGTCGTAAAAATGGAATGAACTGGGGAAAACATGGAACTATAAATTACAAAAGAATTATAAAATGGATACATACAAAAATAGAAATAAAACTAAAATATTAATCTATTTAATGTAGAATGTTTAAAGCAAAAATTTCAATTGTCAATCAACTTCAATTGTTTTTTAAAAATTGTCACTGTCACTGATCAAACAATGGCACGATCCCCAAGAGTGGTACAGTTACACTTTGGTACATATAGAAGATCCTGAAGGGAGAGTGCAGGGAAATCTTGTTATGAGCTTTTGAATGATCTAATACACAATAATAATGTCTTGTTAACTTCCAACTGGGAATCAAAAGTTTCAAAATAACATAAGACATTTTCCTTGCTTTCTCCTTTATCTGCTACCAAATCAGTCAAAGAAGTGGAAGCTGCATTTCACATCTTTCTTTTTTATTTATTCTATTTTGTAATCTTCTGTGTTAACCCCGCTGACTGTAAGTACATGTACTAATAGTATGTTTTTACCTTGCCATTACATGCAACTAATGCAGCAATTCCTGTATTCATTGACCAGTGAGTTTTACTTGTCCTGCAAGAAAAAAGCAGGCATCAAACTATTTAATTGCCATATACCATAAATACAAGCAAACCTTGTTTGAAAATTCTAAAGGCTAATTTCCAATATACACAACAGAAAATGTTTGACAAGGCACACATATCCCCCCACCCCTCCCCCCCCCCCAAAAAAAAAAATGTCATTGACACCTTGTTTACACCCTGATCATATTTAAGGATAAACCAAATGAAGATTTATTCTATTTTTAAGGCCCAAACTCTAAAAATGACAGCTGAGTCAAAGGGGAGGGAAGTGTTGCATGACAATCCAAACAGCCGCTAACTGTGCATAAATCTTTAAAAATTGCTTTGTTAACTATAATATAACAGATAATTCAGTTTTAACAAACCATTTCTTTTTTGTTTAGCTGGCCAATAATGCACTGCAATTTTAGCTGATAGAATTTAGGCACCCAAAGTAAGGATCACACCAGGAGTTAACACAATGCTAAAAGGTGCAAAAATGATACCCTATTTAAGGGGGTCCTTCTTAACTACAGATCTAGAGCAGTTGCTAAGGGATTGCTGAATGCCATTATTGGAGGCAAGCCATTTTCCAGTGTTTTGTATTGCTAACTGCTGAATCTTTTGGAGGGGAACACAGGATTTGAAAAAATTGACATTGTATGTGTGTAACTAGAGCCAGTCCCAAACCACGTGAATTTAAAATCCCTACAACTTGGAGGAAAGAAGGTAGAGTTCCAACTTCTTTTAAGAATCAGAGATAACAGAACCTTCTTTACAATCCTACATATGGAATTACTATTTACACGTAAAAACGGAACGTTACTGATGAAAGTCTGGAAATATGGGTGTTTTTTTACGTCATAACTTTTATAATAATGCAAATTTCATAAAACCCATACAAAGCATCAAACAAGTGGACGTTCTTTATCTATTGGCACTGCTTTTAATTTTCAGATCTTTATGCCCTTTCAGTTTTAGGGTTTTTCTATTCTGGTCACGTGACTTGTCAAATATGGGCGTGATTTGAAACTATTGAAGGACTCTTCAATTGGACAAAGTTGTGCAGAAAGCATATCGGTAAGAAGTCTGGTTTCCAAAATATGATGGTTAGATACTGTACCTTCCATAGCAACAAATTGGTAGTTAAGAAGGACCCCCTTAAGGACCGAGAAGCTCAAAAACCTTACCCTATCTCGTTGCACCTACCTTTATAGCCCCATATATGGAAGTACACACAGGCTGATGGCATGTTGCCTGCAGTTTGCATGATGTTATTTGGCCAGACAGCGCTTCAAGCTGCGACCATTTTGGTCGCCATGGCGAGTGGAAATAAAATTTGGTGACTAAATTTTCCTCACAGGTCGCCAATTTGGCGACCAGTGTAATGCAAAGGGCTGGCTACGCATCAACATGTTTTGCACGTTTATCTTCCTTACCTGTTTCTTTAATCTTTTATTTACTTTTCTGCATGATAATTGGAACAGTTCAACAAAAAAACTCTTCAACGCAAACGAAAATAACTACGTTGGAACGTTCTTGGAACGATTTTAATTCGGCTCATAATGGTCAGCGGTATTACTTCATGTAAGGCAACATAAGGTGTCCTGCTTTAAAAACACTTTGATTTTTGGCAACCAAAATTTTTCTAGTGGCGACCATTTTACAAAAGAAAGTCGCCAAAAGGTGACTTCTGAAAAACTTGAGCTTGAAGCACTGCCAGAAGACAATGTGATTACATCACTTGTGTTTATGCTATCTGCTAAATGTCTGTAGTTTATACCCAGTATGGTCAGTCTGTGGTCTAATCATTATGCAGGGTACACCAAATAATAGTAATATTATTGCTTACTTGCAACATGCAAATGTATTAAAAAAGATTCATTAAACTTACATAGGTCCTGTCTCCTCAACAGCTCCTGGATGCAGATCAAATGCCTTGGAGAATATCACCTCTTGCTAAATGTAAACAGGTTAAAATAATTATCAACAAATAAATTAAAATAAACAGTACATCCATTTTCTTTATACAGTCAAACCAGAATTAACAATCAACCTCTATTAACAGTCAGCTCCAAAAGTGTTGAAAATTTCTCCTGTCATGTACTGTACTACGCAGCCTCTACCACAAATTATGTCCCAAGTCCAAACAGTGTCTTTTTTATTATAATTTTAACTACATCTGTGTTAAAGGGGCAAGGGCTTCATAAAAGGAAACCATATGTATTGTACATTTAATATGGCCGTACAAACTAGTCAAAAAACACATACCTTATGTTTACAAATGATGGATTATACACAAGATATAGATATAAGCAGTGCAGTGTAACTTGTAGAGTTAGAGAGTTAGAAAACTTTTCATTTGGTAAAATTAAGACCAGTTATATGTTTATAAAGTAATAAAATGCACTATTAAAGAGTACATTTTGGAATAAAATGTACAGTACTGGTCTTGACCTTTCAGAATTAGAGTAGTCAAGTAATTTTTCTGTAATTAAAGTGAACTTAGGTCCCTAGGGAAAGTGTTTTACCGGGCAGATAATTACATGTAAGTACAAGTAAGATACACATGGCTTGACCATGGCATTCATACCATATCAAGAAGGAAGAAAAACTTTTTTAATTACATCAAAAAGACCATTTTGGCAAACGTTCTTCAGAAATATTAACAATTTTTTAAAGATAGTTCTAGGAAGTTGTGAAATCTAGGAACATTCCCCAATGCAGCACTTTCATTACACAGTGCCAACCCATCTACTGTATTTGCATTTTTTCTTGCAAACATAATTATGACATGTCCAACACGATGCTTTAGTTGCAGATGTGTGATGTGTACTTTGCACACACAGATGTGTACTTTGTCACACAAATCACACAAATTTACATTTACAAAAAAAAATAGTTGCAAGAAAAAAAAAGACAAAAATCAAATTACTCCCCATTATGTAGACCTTGGTCTTATTAAGCTTCCTGACATTGTTAAATTATATACCTACCAGCTATAAACCGTCTAATTACATCTCTGGTATCTGAGCAACATAACTAGGTACCCTACTTGAAGTGCATCCTTACAACACTTCAATCTCAGTTTCTCCAGAATAAATATAAGGAAATTTTGCCCCACTGCTTTTGGATGTTACTATTGGAATGACCTTCCTTTATCTTTGTGCAACTTGGCAACTACAAAACGTTTTAAAAAAGCACTCTACCAGTATTATTTTGGGGCGCATTCGTTTGGGATCAATCCGGAATAAGAAAAATTGGAATAATACAAGTTAGCGCTCGTTTGGTTGCTCTTCCTATTCCAGAATACTTGGATTTCCATTCTGGCTATTCTGCTCCCAGGAGCAGAATAGCCAGAATATATTCCAGAATATATTCTTATTCCAGAATATTCCCAAATGAACACGCCCTTGGTCAGTATTAATTAATTCATACCTATTCCTCTCCTATGTTAAGTTAACCTTTTTTATCCTAATTATTATTGTCATTTAAGCAAGGGCATCCAATTAGCTAGCTACATTTTTGCCCTTTTCCATTTCTCTTCTTCTACTTGTTTACTTTATATTTATCTTTGTAATTTTGGAATGGAATAAATAAATAAAATGAAAATGAAATGAATTGAAGCCCAAAGGTTCCAAACTGTGAGATCCAGGGTGCCCAGCATAAAGCTTATATGAAAGAAATAAGATTATCTGGGTGCCCAAAGGCAAAAGTTAGTCACCTGAGGCACCCGGGTACCCTTAGAGCACACCCCTGGTGCATTTCAAACTTTCCTAGATTTCACAAAAATATACATGTAAACTCACTGGAACGTTTACTGAAAACAGTTCACCAATAGGGTCTCTTTGGCAAAAAAAAGTCCAATATTTGGTCCTGCCTTGGCAGACTTGATATTTATAGCTAGACACTCTGAACATCCACCGTGTAGATTTTCAGCAAATTCGTACATTCTATTTACAAGTTTAATACACTTACATTTTCACCTGACTCATCAATAAGGAAAACCATACATCGTTCAACATCAAGTAATTCTTGCGCCTCAACCATAATGTTATGAACACATACATCAAGGTTACTTTGCTCTTCAAATATCCCACGTGCTAGTTGAAGGAGAATCTATAATTAAATCAGTAAAGAAGGCTTCTTGTTACCCATTTACATGTAACAGTAAGCTAGAAATATGAAACCCAGGGTGACCCTATTTGACGGAAATTATGGCAGATCAGGCTAGAATGGCTTTGCTTCCTTGCAGTTAGGTTCACCAGTTTGCTTGCGGTTAGCTTTTATTTATTGGTTTTGGCAATGTATAGTATTCCCCTAAGCAACAAGTATGAACTAACCACAAGCAAACTGGGGTAAAAATGAGAGTGTAAACGGGGTTCTGTTAAGTGTATATCATGACCTTATAAATAACAAAATATGAACTGACATACAAATTATGGAGGTCAACTTTTAAGCGTATATATGACATGATACTTTGCAGATCTAAATATAGCTACTGTTTGGAAATTTCAAATGCCATGTAAAGGCAAGGGAGCTTGGGGTAAGTTGATGTTTCATTTGTTGGGAACCTCTGGAGTAATGCCAAAATTTTGCAAAACATTTACTTAGGATGAGTGGGACTGGTACCTAGATAGTCTGCTGCTCCTTTCAGAGTACTAACTGTGCCACTTTTCACACAAAGATTTTATTTTAAAGAATGCAAAACTGTTGTTTATCACTAACTTTTCAAAGGAATGGCATCTTCAGCTCTGAGGAGTTGTAAAATCATACAAATAAACTGACTTCTCTTTTTTGATGTTTACTTAACAATTATTCCATTCGCCCTTGTTGGATACGAGGTGGCAAATAGCCAACAAGGCGCGACACATCACATTGGCTATAACCATTTGTATCCAACAAGGGCGAATGGAATAATTGTTGTATTAAATTCTTCTTTACTGTAAATCAACTGACATTTCATTTTGATGTAAACGAAGTGATAGTATGAGGAGGCAGGAAAATTTGTGGCGCTGTGCTCACTTCTTGAGTTGAATGAAACATGCGAGGAAAGCGAGCAAGATAGTTTTCATCTGAAGATTTTCCAGAGACAATCTCCTCATAAATCGTCTTTTCATCCTGGAAAATTGTGATAACAATTAAGATTTACGAAGCAATAGCTTTTCTGGAAATTATACGCCTTGTGCAAGACAAGTGAAGCAGATGTTTACATATTGTACTTGTTTACGGCTCCACGGCTGTCGTCAAGACTACTACATTATGCTGAAATGAAATTGCACTCAGAGTAGATGAAGTTTATTGAAGTATAAAAGGACAAGATCAAGATTAAAAGGTAACAAACTTAACTGAAGCGCTGAGCCTAATTTTACGTCGAACACTGAATGAAATTGTGTCAGTTTTCTGGTCATCCCGCAAATTATTTGCTGCTTTCTTCTTCATTCAATCACTCTTGTTGTATATTTACAAGTATTTTTGATCAAACATTTTGTTACAATAGGAATTTAATTATACTGTAATTCGAGATGTGATTTTGAGCTTGCGTGACGAAAGCATTTTTTCACAACCACGCGCTTGATTCTGTATAATCATACAATAAATTCATTGGTTTAATCAGAGAGCTGTATTCTTTGCATTCACTACCCGCCCTACGAAACACATTTTGCATCAATCCTTTCAGTTTTACGTAGTTGAGTCAACTATGGCATTTTTGTGGTATTTGTGTGGTTTGATTATTTCTTGTATAAGCGTATATCAAAAGCTCGTCAAATTTGCCATTTTTCTGATGGAACTTTCGCTTCCCGCAGGAAAATTTTAAGCTGGGCAGCACTTACCGCACTCGTTTCCCATATAAGGTCAAACATAGGGATAACTCAACCAAAAGCCTTTCCTCAGCAGACCCAATTTCTCGAACTAATTTTTATTTTCCATGGAGGTTCGATCGTCAAAAAATCAGAATCAAAAGTTACTTCAAGCATTCCTTCTTGTCAAGTTAATTTAATTACTAGTGTTTGAATAAATGTTTGGTTGAGTGAATCTACAAGTTTAAAACAATGGGGGCAGTTTTAGTGTCAACTATTACTAGTTTTAAAAATATTTATTTGCCATTACTAAACATCACTAAAAATACAAACATCACTAAAAACAAAAACATTACTTACAATTCGAACATTACTTACACTGCTACAATTACTTACAAGACTAACATTACTTACAATGAACATATGCATGTCACAATAAAAACAAATACAATAGAGTACATTATGATGTAATGTATATGAAATGATTCATATATGAACTGCGGATATATATGAAGGTAATATGTGATCCTCGCAGTGAATTTCCAATTTAAGCAATTGGAATAAAGAAGCCTGAAAAAATCAGGGCTTCAACGGGATTCGAACCCGTGACCTCTGCAATACCGGTGCGATGCTCTACCAACTGAGCTATGAAGCCACACAATTGTGAGTTCATATATGAACTCACAATTGACCTCGCTCCCAATGTGTGGCTTCATAGCTCAGTTGGTAGAGCATCGCACCGGTATCGCGGAGGTCACAGGGTCGAATCCCGTTGAAGCCCTGATTTTTTCAGGCTTCTTTATTCTAATTGCTTAAATTGGAAATTCACTGCAAGGATCACATATCACTGGAGAGCAGTGAAATGTTAGAAACATAACAAAAAACAAGCCTTCTAAGCAGAATTATGTGAATGAAAGCAGGTTTCAAATACGAATGACCTAAAACATTATTTATTGGGTTATTAAAATGGTAGAATAGAAAGAGAAATTATCTTAATACAGAAATAAAGAGATCCCATATTGTGTAATGTAGTGCAAGTGTGCCAATTTTTTCTGGCAATGTAAATTCTAAATTTAAAGTAGCTTTCAATTTAGCCTTAAAAACTACCAAAGAGAGTTTAACATTATTAGGCTTACACCTATAGGTAAACTGGAGATAGTTGGCACTACCCTGCCCTTGCTGTTAATCTTTTTTTTTTTCAGTGCAACCGTTAATACGGACAATTCTCTTATTCCATACTATGGCTTTTAAGTTTGCTTGCTTGGTTGAAATCAGTTACCTTTCTGGTACATTCTTCCAATAACTCTGAATGAACACTGGCGGCTCATGTTTTCTTAAATGAATTGTTGTTGTGTTGTGCTCACAGAATATTGCATTTTTTCTGGCCTCAACATGAGACAAAGAATATGATAACGAACAAAATTTTAGGATGAATGGCTAAGCAAAGTGACAAAACAAAGCAAAATGAAATAATGTGAAAATTTTTGAAAGATTAATGATCATGAGTATCACATAAATTTAATTACAAGAACGCAACCACAGTATCTTGAGTTTGGCAGCAATGAGTGATGTCAGTGAGGATAAACTTTAGCAAGTCTATAAAACTTCCACTTGAGCCCAACTGTTTTCAAGATATTTGGGCTGAGATCCAGGGCAAGAATGACCAACTTGAAAGCCGAGTCAAAAAGGATGCCAAAAGATTTTCTCACCTCTGTCAATGCCAGTGCCTGCTGCAAGTTTTTTTTTATATTTTATCTTTTTTTATTTAAATGAACTTAACTTACAAAATTACAATACAACTACTTACACAAATGACAACACTAGAACTACTTACATCACGCTAATTACATTAATTGAGATACTTCCGTTAACTACCATACTTTAACTAATTATGCAAATAACAATACTTGGATTACTTACACCAATTACAATCGGTCAGGGTAAAACGCAGACTGCAGACTGCAGACCAGGGGTAAAATGGAAACTGAGGGTAAAGTAACAAAACAGGAGTCTGAAATAAGTCTAAAAGGTTCTCTCACCTTTGTTTATGAGGCGCCATGTTGCAATTTTAAAAGGCGGTTAGATCTGGTGACGGCAAATCTTCTGAAGCACATTTCGTGATGGTTTTCTTAATGTTTTACTACACTGAATAGATGCTCAGTAAAGACGCCCCTTACTTAATAATTAAGAACAGGGCAGGCAAAACTTGTATACTTAAAGTATAGAGCTTGACATTCGATGCAGATGTTCCTTCGCAGTGGTGGATCCAGGGTAGGGACCCCCCGGGCCCCCACCTTATTTTGTCAGAAATAACGCATTTTCTTTTAAGTGCCAGAATTATCTTCGCAGAATTCAACATTCATAGTCAAGCGGGCCCCCTCCTTAGCTACAGGTCTGAATCTTCAACTGCTTCCAAATAGTTTATTTTTCAACGCATTTGCCGGGGGATTGATCTGCTGATAGGTGAATGGTCTATTCCAAATGAATAATTTATCGCTCTAGACAAAACAGTAATTTGTTGATCATCATATGGCTTGTTTAACTGCAAAATGATACAGCAGATACAAAGCACTTTCAACGGATAAGTACAATGGGACTTGCTGAAATGTGATAGTCAATGATAAATGGATTTATTGTAAAACATAATAATTTCAGTGTTCTAAAATCGTCGAGAGTATGGCCTTTTCACTCTGAAACTATTACTGAAAACTCAAGGCATCCCCGTCTTGGGATCCATAATCTGTTCAAGAAAAAATAAATCCATGTTAATGAATGCTAAACTGAAGGTATTATGAAGTCATACAAAGATTAATAAAATATACTGCAAAGAAAAGCTTAATTACCATAACTTCGTCCTCATGGCTGTCCGATATGTTTGCAGCAAGCTCAGATCTACATGACTTTCCTTGTGATCAAGTTCCAGGTCGACTTGGTTAATAAAATCTGGATGCCTCTCCTTCACGGTCATTGTTTGGCTCATCACACAACGCTGCATCTAAAATAGCTAGACTGCACTTGTAATTCTTGTTTATTTCATTTTACTCTCAGTCTGCATTTTACCCTTAAACTGCATTTCACCCTCAATCTGCATTTTACCCTCAGTCTGCATTTTACCCCTGGTCTGCAGTCTGCAGTCTGCGTCTTACACTGTCCGAACATGTAATGTCCAGTTTAGTTTGAAATAAAGCTTATGCTCACCTGATTTCTTTTGTACTCTTGTACAGAGATTTCAAAGAGTTGTGCATTTGTAATTCCAATTCCACAGAAGGTCAGATAATTCTTAAAAACCTAAAATTCAATAAAAATTTAAAACTTTTAAAAAATATGTTTAGTTACATACAGTGCGCGCGAGATTGAGAACGAGCCTGGGGGTACGAGTAACACTTTTGAATTTCACTCCAGTTACGTTCCCAGAGCCCTCACTTCTCCCTGTTGCTAACCATTTGAAAAGGATACAATCGCTACCAGATTGGTGTGAAATGTGATCATCGAAAGCATAAGCACTAGGTTTCAAAAGTCGTACTCGTACTCCGCTCTGAAGGGTGCTAATGAATATGGGTTCAAACACTTTCTCCTGGACACTTTGAGTTGACCCGTTTCAACATGACGTGAAACTTATACGAAAGCAATATGGGAAGCGAAGCAAAACAGTTCAATTATGAAACCGCCACGTAGAATAAAACTAGAAACGCAGAGCGACCTAAGCTAAGTAAGCTTTCACTGCAGCCGCCATTTTGAAACACTGTCGTAGTTGCTGACCATTCCCTTGTGGTAACGAAGGCTCAGCCTAGTGTTAACCTGTTCATCTTTTTCGGTGAACTGGTGTTCGCCAGATTTCTTGTTGATGATCTGCGCCACACCAATAACCTGGAAAGAAACATAAATTGCGTGATATATTGGTAAAAAGTTGACGAAATAACTTTGTTTAACTGATACTCTTTTTCGTACGTACCTCTCCGTCATGACTTTTAATTGGCATACATAGAATACTGTGTGTTTTGTAACCGGTGGCCTTGTCGATTTGTGCATTGAAACGAGGATCCTGAAACAAAAAAAGTCAAAATGGAAGGAAAAATCAAGTAATTCATCTTGGCGCAGTACTTGAATAGCTATTTGCTCGTGGTCTGAATAACAGTCTGCGGCAGACCTCCGGTATACGAGCAGGGTTGGGCTCCACCGTCCAAATATGGGCCCCTTTTGGTCCTGCTCGGGGGTTTGTACCCCTTTCACGGATTTGGATAGGCTTGGCGGATTGTGCTCCTAAAAGTAGCATATTATGCTGCTAGCAGTGCTCGAAATTTTGCCAAATTATGCCAAGATTATGCCAGAATTCCCAAGTTATGCTCCTGATTTCCGAAATTGTCCTCATAAAAATTAATGACGTAGATTTTGTACATAGAGGCGCGCAATGACGACACCAAATTATGATGTTTTTCAAATAAACTGTTGTTGTAAATTTATTCGTGTTTTAAGGCAGTTTGTCTCGGCCGTCAGCTGTCCAAATTAGCTGCTCGCATCTCTGCACCGCGCACGGAGAATTCGTCAAAAGAGGCCTAGTAACTAAGCATGTCAGAACAAAGTCAATACTGCTATTGGCGTAGCTAAAACACGCATTGCAAGAACATACTACCTAAATTTAATTTATTCCTGTAGAAAATACACCATATTTACTAAATTTTATGAATTTATGCTCCAAAAAGTGCTCCAATTTGCTAATTATGCCGTGGCAGTGCTCGTTTAAAAAATTATGCTTTTTTACTCCAATTATGCCAAAGATTATGCTAGCACAATCCGCCAAGACCTAGATTTAGACCCCCTCCTGCAAAACTCACGTAAACGAATGAAAAGGTGATCAAACTTCACTTTCGCACACTCAGAGTTTTGTTTTTTTTAGATAGAATAGGTGAAGTATATAAGGTGCAATAATGAATGTCCCAGTGAAAACCAAAGTATGCTTATAGTTTAGAGCATTCGCATCTGAGTTATGTTATCCTATTGCGCCTTCAATAACATGCAAACTCTGAAGTTTAAAGCCCAACTGACGACTGCGATTTTCGCTGCCATCAATCACAACTGTGGTGATAACCAACGATGCTTAAAAAACATTGATGCGAATCAGGATCAATGATCCAGGATCACTCGGATCATGGTGCATCGAAGGAACCGATGAACCTTTGCCTTTAAGGAAGAGCTACCAATGTACAAACATCTTGGCAATTAGCTTTTGTGGATTGCCTGATTATCGCAATAAAATTTAGTTTTACATGATTATGACTCTGAAATTCAGGTGGAAATTAAGTCGAACTATTGCATACTAGGAGTAATCGTAGATTACTAAAAACGAGTCATCGCACTGAACGTCCGCCACCGGCGCAAATCACCTTTCAAAATCACAGAAAAAGTGTTGTTCACGCCTCGGCGTATGTGCAAAGATATAACGTTGGCCCATTCTGTTCCGACATCAATGCATAAAGTAGCTTGTTCACTTTTTTTCCACCCACATGGTCAACTCGCACTGCAGCAATCACAGAAAACTAGAGCTAAAGCAACGTTTATGTACTTATCCTAGTGTACTATGTATACCACCATAAAAAACGATGCACACATTTCACGGAAAATGTCAACGGATTTACATAGAAAATTTTGAATCTTACCGCATCCAGACGAACAAATTTCGTGTGACAACATTTTGGGATCATTTGTATTTGCCATAGGCGTACGGGCTAGGCGGGGGGACAAAGCCCCGGCCCAATGCCAAAATTTTTCGGGCAAAATGCTTGGAATTCCGGCAATAAGCATAGAAAAAAAATGGAAAATATGCCGAAAAGTTTAGTCAACATAACATTCAAAACGAATTACATCAACAGGAAAAGTATTGGAAATATACCGAACTTTGTGGTTCAAAAGTCCAAATTTCTCATTCATCTGCTTTCGTTTCCTCTCGCAATTGCTATAATCATACTCAATTTTTTTTCCCGCAAATTCTGCATGACACCTCAGTTTGATTCAGTTGCAATCAGCTTTTCCATAGCTTGAGCGTTTGCGCATGGTGGATTTAGTGCAAGACCTTGAAACAAAGCTGTTAGAAATGTAATGAAGCTAATGCTTTTGACTAAGATGTTTAGGGCTAGCTTAAGACTTTCAACAAAATGATTCATCCCTGAATGTTTTACATGCTTTTCTATTACTTTCTTACTTTTTTCTATTACTTTATTACTTTTCTATTAAGAACGATAGCTCGACCAAACGCCTGATATGCCGCCGAAGCGTAACAAAAAGGTACGATTAGGGTATAAATAGCTTGCACATGACTTGAACCGTGAAACTAGCCCTTGGCCGCGATCCTTTTGGTCAGCACCAAGAATCAAGACCTCTGGGCGACACTGAAAGCCCGCCAAAAAGATGGCCAAATCTGATTGGTTATTGAAAACTTGTTCATTTCCATTCTCGTCCCCAGAGGCCGCGATCCTTCTGGTCTGCGCCAGGGACCGAGACCAGAAGGATCGCGTCCTCTGGGGGAGAGAATGGATTATTTATTTCATCCAAAATTTCCGACGCACGCGCACAATCAAACCGGAACCAGACTGGTTCCGGTTTTTAAATTGGTCAGTGGGACGAGCGCAAGCAAAGCAAGCGAAGGAAAAGGAAAGAAAATAGAGGGAGAATTTTTTCTATGTCATTCCCCCTTTTTTTCTTAGCTCGCTTTGCTAGCTTTGTCCCCACCGACCGAGTACCCAGAGCAGGCTAGAATCGCCCAGAGCCGTTTGCGTTTCCCGACCGCTGGTCAAAGGGGACGCAGGCTCTAGGAACGAGATTGGCAGCTGTTAGGTTCTTCTTACAATACAGTACTTAAAAATAATGAATAGGGCGAAATGTGTAATAATAATAAAGTTCTGTTTACACTTTTAATTTTGAATTGCAAATTGAAATACATATCTTAGAACGTATGCTCCTGCTTAGAAACATGTTTTCTATTTTTAACAGTTTTGCTTCATATATACTTTCAACATGTTTTTCATAGTGAGATCAGAAATATATCAATGGAAAGTGTTGTGTTAAAAATGAATGTCGCCTTGAAAGCAAAAGCGGTTAATTGTACTCTGACCAGGAAAACTATGTACCTACCTACCGTATGTGTGAAATTTGTATCGACGACAACCGACACTCTTCCGGTTTGAGTTTTGAGGCTCGACGGCTTCTGCCTCTTAAGCAATCGATAGAAAAATCACCATTTTTAAGGGAATTATTTCTTCTGTTTAGGCTATGAAAAAGTCGAAAACGTGTTGGCGGCGGCTCGAGCTTGTCAGTAAAATGAGTTACAATAGCGGTACGTTACTTTGACTTTTTCCATGAATGTTTATATATTAAAAACCACATTGCTCTTTTTGGTCAATACGTAATTTCTCAGGTCTTTATTGCTGACCGAGTAAATTTTACGATAAATTTTAGCCAATACATGAGCTGATTAGTAGAGAAGACGATTGTTTTTCTTTCTTTTAATTATTCGACAAAATAAATTAGACAGCCGAAGATACATATTTGTCTAACAATAAGAAAAAGAAAAACACTGAAAGTGGAATTCGGTTGGATGATCGATGCCACATTTGAAATGGCAACTTTATCTTAAACAGAAAATATAGCCGAGGATAATGTCAATGAGCTGGCGGGAGGATTCTTTGGAGTTTTATTATTGACACACAGCAACAGCTAAAGAGAAACTGAATTTTTAAGTTAGTAGCGTGTTGGCGGGGAAATGCTTTAATATCGCTATCCCAGTTACTAGTACGATGACTGCGTGGTTTACACTGCTTGCTGTTTTGGTCACAGCAAACTTCTTTACGGTTTGTTCTTGCTGTGAAAATCGTGATCCTCAGTTGCACGGTTGTGTACCCAATATGTCCCCAGCATGCCCGAAAATTTTCAAACACTAGAGAGTTTAAGCATGACGTTATATGGCAATCGGCAAACGTGAGCTTGCCGTTCATTTTCTGACCTTTTTATCGAATTCTAAAGTAAATCCCTCAGAAAAATAGGAAAAAAAAATTAAACATTCACGACAAACCCCAACCTCCGCGTACAAACGCCAAACGGCAGACGACAGAAGTAAAATTTTTGCCGTTCTCGAGAAAAACAAATGTCATGCTTAATCTCTCTAATATTGAGCACCTCATTGAAGGCGTTTGGAAAGTCTTCCCTACTAATTCGCTACCTTTCATCCTAAGCAGTACTTCTTACGAGTTTCACAGAATGAATAAAACCTAATGGGAAAAGCGTATTTTAAGCTTTATTTAATACTTATTTCACAGTCGCCACGAGCCTTGTTTGGGTGCAGGTCGGTCCAGGCATACGTTTCTTTGCACTCTACCAACAGAGATTCAGTTTTGAGTCGAAGTAAGCAATGAAACTTTACCTCAAAAAAAAAAATAAAGGGCTGGTTTTTGGCCTAAAGCTACGAACTGAGGCCCTGCGAAATGGCTTCGTGACGTTTGAGAAACGCATGCCAGGGCACCTTAGTGCGAAATTTACTGTCTCCAAATTCTAACCAGGGCTTTGAAAACTAGTTTATAAAAATGAGATTGCATAAACGTTTTCGCTCATTTTCGCTAAGAACTTCCCAGAATTATGCCTGATAAGCAAAACGGTATTACGTCTTCGATAGTTCTAACTCAGAGACAGTTTTTTATAATTAGTTGCCAGTAGCGCAACTTATTCATAACATCATAGAAAGTAAAACACGTGAGCAACCGAAATGGTTGTCAGTGCCCTTGTGATGATGCGTTGCTAACAGCTTATAGAGTGATCCGAACTCCCATGGCAAATTCCAAGCTAGCAAAGCCGGAATTTTTTCTTTCATCAGCCGGCAATAAAAGAGAACGTTTGTTTATTTTAACAAGCTTTTGTTTGCCTACTTTTAGAAAGCAAATCCACCCAACGACAATATTTTAATAATCATCGAACACGAATATTCCTTTCGGTTTAAGGCCAAGAACTGATTTTGAGACGACTTGTATTAAGAATAGAAAATCACGAACCGCAAGCACTGCTCAGTTCGATGTCTGAGAATTAAAACCTTTTAAGTAGCGTCTGGGGGAACAAGCTAGCAGTTATTTTCCAGTATTTCGATTACCGATCAACTTTATTACCGTTATAAAATCGAAAATGATAGCGAACTTACCGAGTATGCGTCTTTAATGTTGATAGTTTCGCCGGTAGCAGCAGTATGTCCTGCAATACCAACTCCTAAAGGAACACAAATTTCATCTTCTTCCGACCTTATTGACTCGTCGAGCGTGGATTCAGATGTCACGTCGAATAGCTTAGATACCAAAACTTTATTTTCACGCGAACCGCGCACGAGAAAAAGCGAGCAGCGATCCGAATTTGTCAGTATACTGACGTTGACAAGGATTTTGTGGCTCAACATGTTTATGTCAAGTTCGTTAGCAATATCTCTGATTAACTCCATAAACAATTCTTTCTCATCCAAATCTTCAAACTGCGATTTACGACGCAGTACAGGTTTCCTTCCATCGCGCGCCGATCCGAATATTGAGTTCAGTTTGCCATCTGTTTTGAGAATTATTTGAGCTTTGGTGCTGTCTCTTTGGAGATGATTCACTTGCATGGCTCGTGATCCAGGCCGGTGCGATCTGCTGCTCATCCAGTTGTCGACCATAGAAGATGTAGCCTTTCGTTCGAAGTAGCTCTTGGCAAAGTCATGATGATCATCCAAATATTTCTCAACGAGATCTTCATTCAGTGGCGCGCCGTCCGCCATTGCAGAAAAATTGTATTTTTGATCTGCACCTGGCTTATCTCAAAGTGACAACAGCTTCACTAACAGCAGTCTGTATGGTTTCTATAGTCCGATCCATGTCTGTATTTCCGTCAAAATGTTTTCCTTGCTGATGTGACAAAAATAAGTGACACAATAAATCCTTACGTCACAATAGTTAATGTTAATTCCGCGCGCGTTTTTCTCCCAGTAACCACTTGACGTGTTGAGGAAAGGAAGTTTGGCGGGCTGGATTTAAGATTTCACTTTCTCGCATGAGTCGCATCCTCGGCTCATTTTCCCGAACAGTAGCTGGTAATCGAGCCTAGAAGTGCAAGCCCTCACACGGAAGACGGCTGCAATAGTGCTAGAGCTCTGGAAGCCCTAATCTAATTTAGCAGAAAATATCAGTCATAGCTACAGTTTGACGGTTTTGTTCCCTTTTTTATTAGATGACTCCGTTTTTTACACATTTGCGTTAACCTATAGATAAGGATGGCCTGCGTTTAAAAAAATAAAACACAAACATCAGCAATACACATTATAAAACAATCATCAATGTACGTCAAGTGACAGCGCTGTCACGCGATGAGCCGATCACTCCCTTTCATGACTTTAGTGGGGGTGACCGTTGCCGTCCTTCCCGTGAGGTCACATGTGTCGCACCGGGATCTGTGGCAAGGAAATGTTCCTGCCGGTACGACTTGGGCATGATCAGCACGAGTCGAGGAAGTGCTGTAAACCGTGATGTCTCAGAGGATAGACACAAGGGTTTACACTGTTCACAGCCTCTCTATTTTTCAACGCAAGAAAACGCGCGAAAGCTGGCATCCAGTTCACTCACCGCTCTTTCCCTGCGTTCAACGATCGAAGAAAAACGCAACAGGTTTAGCGCATCTACGCCATTAGACGTGCGTTTAAGGCCATTGCCCTGTATTGCATTGCGCATCCTTACTGCGCAGAATTCTACACGTAATTAGCGCGCGCACATAAACAAAATGGCGGCTTTTTTCTGTGCAACTTAGCCCGCGGGAGAAATAAATCGTTGCTTTCTCTTAAACGAGTATGCTGGCCTATCAATTTTTTCTCGCATTTTGGGTGTAACTGTTAAATTCTTCTATAAAATGAATACAGATCAATTTCTATGTTTGAAAAAAAGATTATCACCGGAAACGTGTACTTTGCCAGTATACGCAAAGGAATTTTTAAGGAATTATGTGGTATATGCAAGGTCCTCCTGCTCCTAAACGAATGTGGTGACCCCCTTTTTGAGTTTTTTTTTTTTTCAAAAAAATAACTCTTAGTCGGCGTGAAGACGTATTTGGCTATTAAGTGGGTGGATGGATGGTTGGGTGGATCATTCATGTATGTATTTCACACCAATCAGATTTGGGATTCTATCAAGGACCAATCAAATTGCGGCTTGTATCTATGGATCGTTTTTATGAATATTTGTTTTGGGTTCAAAGTACGGCCATCTTTGTTTTGCTACAGATTCGAACTTATTGGGCCGTGTTGGTCTGAAGTCTCTATTCCAGTTCTTGATTTTTATGTACCTTTGGGTGAGAACATTGTGTGTGGGTTCTGAAACTGAAAAGTGTTTGGAAATTTCATGGTGGTGAAGGTGATTCTCTTGGTTTACGGAACCAACTAGTTCAGTTGACGACAGAATATGGGTATAGTACTTGTTGACCACTTTATTTAAAATTTATGATGTTTTTGAGTAGAATAAATATGTATATTGAGAATAAATTAAATGTTGTGACTTCCATTTTTAATGTCAGTGTTGTGTGTTTGCTCAACGTTTTGTTTTGGTCCCCAAATGAGAACAAACTGACGCACTGTGGGTTGTTTGTAAGGGCGAGTGTTCAAGAAATTAAACGAGAAATCTTTGAGATTCTAACCGCGCGGTGTTTAAACTGTTTTCTCTCGGTTAAAAGTGTAGCATTAGTAGGAGCTTTGGCTAAGTAATAACACGAGCGACCATAAATCTCTCAAGGTTTTTCCCCCAAAGAATAACGTATTTGTAATACTAGGTTGAGGCATGTTTGTTTATTTGGGTTCGAGAGTTGCCAAATAATAGGTATTTTCGTGAGGTTGGAATGTGGTCGGAGAAGGTTCGACGCTTCCTGCTTAGGAATAGTAGGACTTCACATGAGCGGTCATGAGTTATTTATTGAACGATCGTTTGAAAAGCTCATAACGTGATGATCTTACAAGGGCACGTTTTGTCTGCTCGGCAAATATTAAATTTCCCCCCAGCTGTTGTGACAACGTAGTTGGATGGCACGGAAACAGAAAATCATCATTTGTGCCGCGAGTGAGGCATAGTAGTCGTTGTACGAGTCTCGCATTTCAAGCTTCGCCTCCGATTGTTGATGGCTATCTTTAGTAATACGGCAGTGCAATGCGGTTATTTCCGTACCAATGACGTAATGCTTGCAAGTGTTTACGTCGGCCTAATTTATTTTCTTCAGATCTCTGAACTCGCTTCGATGAAACAGCCAAAAGATTCACCTCAACTGGCTAAACCGACAAGAAATAGTTGCAAAATTGCAAACAAATTAACGACCGTCGCTTCTGGCGAAATAAACATGCAGAGTAAACATAATCTTGTTTTTCACGTTGCGAAAGTGAAAGCTTCAACGTCAGCGCATTCCATGGCTGACGCAATACCTTTTTAGTGTATTTAATATTCCCTTGAAAGAAATAAAAAAGACAGCCAGCTTTTTGGTAGTCTCCTTTGCAGTCGTTTTTTTGGGCTCGTCACGCAAAAAACAACGGCTGAAAAGAAAACTAGCTTTTTGGGTGTGCAGTCAAGCGTGTCACACAACTTCATCGACAGCTATTTTTAGCACGGCCGTGGGAATATCGGTACTGAGGATGTTATGCTCACAAGTTAGGGCACGTCTCTGCTTCCGGTTGCGAAATTAATATTGTACCAGTCCAAGTAAAATTATCACGTGGCTTGGCCGAAATGCACTGGTGACTAGAGTTGTTTGTTTCTCGCGTTTGTCGAAAGAAACTCGTCCTTGCTTGCAGAAAGGTTTCTGTTTTATATTGATGATAAAAATAATGTAGCCATTTCAGAAACCCGAGAATACTTTGTTCTTGTTCCATCTGGCCATTCCTTTACAATTTCTGGGTCAATTTGGCTTTCTTAGTGGGCGTGTTTGCGATTTTGTGATCATGTTTACGGTAAATCAACAACAACAACAACCATTTTATTTTGCCAAATTAAATTGAGAAAAAATTACAGCAGAATATAAATTAACTAAAATAGGCAAAAAAACTACCCAGAATAGAAATAAACTAAACGAGCTGAGTAGTTACAAAAAAGGAATTTAATTGCTTGACGAGGTTGTACATAAAAGAAGACAAAAATAAACAAAGCCAAGTAATGAGTAATTAAGTACTACGCAAAAAAAAACGGAACATGTGAGAAAAAAAAAAAGAAAAGAAAAGATGGAAAAGACAGTACCAGTTAATGTTTGAATTAAAACATATAAGTTTAATACAAGCGAAAAGGAAGTTAAAATACTAAGCCAGCATTAACCATAAGTACTTACATAACGCTTTTTCATAGTCTGCTTAAATGAATTGAGAGATAGACTTTTTAGTTCTTCATCCAAGTTATTCCAGATGGAGGGACCAGAAAAGTGTAAATTAAATTTGCCATAATTAGTTCTAACACGATTGATATAGTAGGTCGATTTTGATGCCAGCCTAGTATTATAATTGTGTTTAGATGATATACTTAAGAAGAAATTGTCGAAGGCTTTAGGTAGTAAGGTATGATGATACTGAAACATAAAAAGGGCAGGGTAAATGTTGTCAACAATTTTCAATCCATGCATGTTCTGATGTACGTACTTAGCGGTTTTTTTTCGGATTGTAATGAAAGGGGATGGATAGTTAAACATCAAGGTAACCTTAAAATTGACTACCGGTTTTTTGTTTCTGTTTATTTTTGAAGAAATTACTGACGTATTTTTTGTCTTCAACAGTATGGTCCGATCGATCGGTTGCACACCATAGTCATATTTACAAGGGAAGCGGCCTAATGTTTAGAACATTTGCACAATTTCTTTTTAAATTGTTTTTGAGTTATTTCTCCAAAAGTAGCTCTTAGTCGGCGCGATGGACCGTGCACATGCACCATGCACAAATAGCTCAACCCATGAAATAAACCATCCCAAAAGGACTAACACCCAGTTCTACCCCAAGCCACCCAATCAATTGAAAAAATAACTCCTGCACGCTTAGCGTGCCTATGTTTACCTCATGGTATCATGAATACCATGAGGTATAGTGAGGGTTCGATGTCACTCCATTCCCGTTAAACAATTAATGTATGCATTAAATCCCCATTAAAAGTGAATTAAACACGTTTACCCCTGTCTCCCCCGCTAGGTTTTGATTTGTCCACAAAGTCGGGCCATTGTCTTATGTTCATATATGCGGGGGAGGGGGTGGAACAAAGGCGGCAGTACATGTTTACAACATGAGCTAAAATGGCGTCTGTCTTGTCGAGTCCGACGCTAAAATTGTAAAGGCGGATTTTTGTTCCTTTCGCTACACCTTTGATCAAAATACACTTTTGAAGACATCACAAACGATCAGAAAATATGAGTAGTATAGCCGGGACTAAACAAATACCACTTTGGGTGCACCTAAATTTTTTCACCTCTTTACGGGACTAGTAGTCAGGGACCAAAGCCAAACCACGCTCGCAAAACTCGCGTGTTTCGTCTTTGCTCCCTGACTATTGTCCCGTAAAGGTGAAAAAATTTAGGCTTACCAAAGATAGTATTTGTTTAGTCCCAGCTATACTACTTAGCAAGACAACATAAACAAAGGGCGGCGGGACGTCTATTTAGAGGAACGCAGCAGTCATGTAAACAATGGGACGTGGAAGAAATGGACTCCTTTCCCAAAGTCGAAAAAAAACCAAATCCTCCAAAAACAGACTGACAACCCAGCATGGATTATTAATCAGAGAACCGGAAAAAGGACAAATTATAGATCCACCAATACACATTTCAGACGAGCTGCTCACAGCAATGAAAACAATGAGCCCACAAGATTTAAAAAACGCGCTTATCCAACCGGTAGAAGAACAAGAAGAAGTGGACTTAACAGATATGGAAGAGTACGATTTGACGGGATCAGGAGAGCCGGTTTATGAAACACCAATCCTGACGCCGCAGCTGACCCGCAGAATAATGGCAAACGAGTTTAGCCCGGACCAGGTGGAGTACATACTAAAGAAAAGTCTGCAGAATTAGGGGGGAGACAAGCAAACAGACTTATCAACAGCATCAAGAATAGCTTCGGCAGCTTGAACCGCAATAATGGCCCCATCTAACCCCACGGAAGAAGAAATGTCGTTGAAAGCGAACACGAGCATGTGGACCAACACAATCATTCTGACACGCGTATATGTAAGCTGTGGATTTTTGTCACCTTTTGGAGAAAAGCAGCAGGAAGTTATCAACAAACATGGCATACCAAAAGCTAAAAGAGGCGTTGGAAAAGATGGTAGAAGAAGAGCAAAAAAGGGAGTACATCATCTTCCCAGATGGAAAGAAAATGAAGAAGACCCTAAAGCAATGTATCCCATACACGGTGGAAAAATGGGCAGAATACCTGCGAGAAAAAGCGGACAGAGACAATAAACAGCTAATAAGCTTCATAGATAAAGTTTTTTTTGAAGACGGCGGACTGCAATTTAAAGAAACGCAAACAAAGTAAATAAACAGGATGGACACATTAGAACTGATTCAAGCACTTCCGGCAGAACTTCAAGAACAAATCTACAAGGAGTATGTAAAAATCAAACTGTGGCAACGTAAAATGGAGGGCTGGGATGAAGTGAATAAAGCGATTTTGGATGCCCCCTACTGTGTGAAAAACGAGCAGATCACGTGGATTCTGCACTGCTACAAATGCGACCTAAAATGCGGGCGGAACTACCTCTGCAGTCTCTGTTACACAAGAAAAAGGCAGAGAGAGTATCTAGGACCGGACATGTTTGATCCGGATGAGTATGACCCCTGCTTCGAAAAGTCGATAAAAATAATCAGCAAAGTGTGGAGCTACACCCATTAACGCTATTTACTCAAAATAAGTTCCATTTCCCCTTTCAAGAAAACTGATTTTGTGGAATTCTTTCTCATACAGATTATAAAAATTTTTGGAAAATCCTATTCTTTGCAGTTTATATTGAAAATTGATTACGAGACGATTTGCATAAATATTTGACGGTATAATCGTTTTATTTATATGACCGCCATGACATATGATGATTTTATAAGTGCTACCCTGTTTACAAAACCACAAGAAAAGCTGTTTATTTCGATAATCTGAAGGGATGGTTTCTTCAAAATATGGTCCTGAAAAACCAGAAGCTATAAAAAATCTGTCAGATCTTACTGAGACCGTTGGCATGAAAACTTGTGAAACCCCGCCTGGTACCCCGGATAAAGCTAAACCAATTTCAGTTGAAGTAATACTAGCATCATGTAAAAAACTCACGAATATTGTAAAGTCATCATTTTGATCTAATATTTCACCTATTTCAATATGAGAATAGGGGATTTTTAAACCATTTTTCGGGTCAAAGTCAAGCAAAGAAACTTTATTTTTTAGCATTAATTTACCCTCGACTGACTTAATATTTGAACCATAACTGTTTTCCATATCAAACGAATCAGGGTTTAGTAAATCAAAAAAGTGCTCGAATATTAATTCGTAATAGCTTTTATTTTGCTTTAAATTTATCTGTTTTTGAAGTATGGAGGATTTGCCATTTAAAAGATCGGTTACCTGTTTGAGGTTGACAGCAGCTGTGTCTCTGTCAGCATTTTTCACACCAATTATCAGATTGTCATTCATGTCAATATCTTTTTCGAAATTTATTTCATCATTTTCTATTGAGTAACCCGGAGGATCATAATTTTTCAACGAAAAGCCGTTCAAATCTAAATCCGTTTGTAGAGTAAAATCGCCGTTATCGATAACGAAAGCCTGATCGTAAACAGTTCCGTCTACATCTGTTTGATAACCTTTTACCCCATAAATAATCAAACCAGCCTTTTCAAGTGGCGAAGAGCCATCATAACCCGAATTTGAAATATCAAGATAGATTGTGTTATCATTGTCTTTATATTTGCGCGTGTGAATAATGGTGCGTGAATATTTCGGGCTGTGACTATTGAAGTGCTTGGTATGGTAATTAAGAGTATCAACCGGGTTAGCGGTTGAAGCACTTATAAACCAATTAGTATCAACTT
This sequence comes from Meandrina meandrites, assembly GCA_963693305.1. Classification (NCBI taxonomy): domain Eukaryota; kingdom Metazoa; phylum Cnidaria; class Anthozoa; order Scleractinia; family Meandrinidae; genus Meandrina; species Meandrina meandrites. Next base: position 17,952,426 of record OY855905.1, on the reverse strand, counting down.
TCGGGATAAAGAACTCGACACATATAGTGTACTCTCCTTCGGGCAGAGGTTTTTTATTTAGCTTTAAGCGTGAGTTGAAAGAATTGACACCAGTTCTTACGAGATTGAAAGTATAAGCTTTTTTATTCACACTGTGAAGGTTGGATGTAAAGTCTTCTAACGTAACAGAAGTAACATTGTTTACATCTGTAACACCTGACCCTCGCTCCAAATAGGCTAAGGCATTCTTTTTATGTGAGTGTCCTGCTGAAATAGAATTTGAGCCCACATATTTTTTCATTGAACCAAGATTTACAGCATCCTGATCACCCGTCGGATTCGCAAGTTGCTTTATCGCATGGTCTTTCATGAGAATATCTCCAGAAATATTAGCGGTTGATACATCCCCACTATCACCCTTATCACCTTTTGCACCTTTTGGTCCAATAGCGCCTCTCGAACCCGCAGGTCCAGTTGCTCCAGTGGGTCCCGCGGGTCCTGTAGCTCCAGTTGGTCCGGTTGGCCCAGTAGCTCCAGCAGGTCCGGCAGGTCCGGTTCGCCCTTGTGGACCTCTTTCACCTTTTAATCCTTTTTCTCCAGCATCACCTTTATCTCCTTTAGGACCTTGTGGGCCAGTATCGCCCTTATCCCCTTTTTCACCTTTAGGACCACGCGCTCCAGTTGCACCAGTTGGACCAGCAGGACCAGCAGGACCAGCTTGCCCTCGGATTGAAGTAGACTCTTCATGTGTTTGAGTTGCACCCGTCGCACCGTTAAGAAACCCCATCTCTATATATTTTCGTCAAAATTTTTAAGTGTGGTTTTTTTTGGTTTGTCGTGGTATAAAAAAGAATATTTAGCATCGGTAGCCCTTTCAAGCAGCTCTCTGTCAATTCCCAATTCATCAGCAATACGGTTATTTTCTCTGGGAAGAAAGTTGAAAATGCAAAAGTGGCTACAATTATCTCGGATGTTTTTGGGGACCTTAAAATAGCTTTGAGAAAGATAAATGACGCTGCAATTGCGGTGGCGACCGTTGATAAAATAATCGATAATGTCGTTTTGGTTGCTTTCACAAACCATGTCATCGAAAATTACAATCTTTTGATTGTCAGTGGACAGCGTTTCCAAAGGAATAACATCATTGGCGGCTTCAATAACATTATAGCCAGCCACAGGATTGACTCTTTTATCGAAATCATCAAGCATATATTGGTACTTATCTTGATGCAGGTTCTTAGCGCAAAGGTAAATTTTGTCGTAGACCAACAGCCTGTAAAGCATATGCATGAGAATATTTGTCTTACCAGAGTTGCTTGGCCCGCAAATAAGCATCCGAAAGGTATCTGCTGGCATACAATGGTGGCCTTGCTTGTAATTACTTTTTGTAGTCAAACTGGGGTCGTAATTGGGAATTTTCATTTTTTTCTGTTATATATACGGCAAAAATATGTCCATGAAGAAGTGGCAAAAACTTGTCAGCGAAAAGGCTGAAGTTGAGCAGCAGAACGACAAAATCCTCGCGGTAATAAAAAATACCAAAATCAATAAAGGGTTTGGCCAGCTATCAGGTGAGGATTTGTTCAAACCTATCACATCGCGGCTTGAAAAACTCCAAGTAGGGGATAGCAACTCAGTTGCTGAGCCAAAAGAAGAGGTTCCGGACTATGGTATGGATGAGTTTGATTTAAATAACCCCTTCGACGGAGATTTTAGACCGGATGCGGAAACACCACTACCAACACCATCACCAACACCACCACCATCACCATCACCATCACCATCACCAACATCATCACCACCACTATCACCTACATCAACACCGTTGCCACCTTTAGCTGAAGAGGAAGAAACAGAATTAATGGAAGAAGAGCAACCAAGTAAATGGGGGCCACCACAAGAACTGGTTATCAAGGGATCAGAGTCAGTTGACCTGCAGACACTGAACAGGTTGTTAACAGTAAATAAAGACAATCCGAACTATGTTGTAAAAAGCAAAACATCAAAATTTTACAAATACACAATGGCAGACATAAAAAAGGCAAGAGATGAAATTCTTGAAAGGAGAAAAAAAGGGATTAAAGTCCCCCAAAGGTATTTCGAATCGATGGAACCCTCAGACGAAGAAATGGAAGGAAGCGGAAGTGTTGATCCAAACGCTTTGGTTGACAGGCTACACTTAAGCTTGGCGTCTATACAGGCGGGTAACACTTCACTGAAGTTGAAAAAACAGGTCCAGCAGATGTTGGGGCTGCTGGTAAAGCTAAAGGAAATAACACAAAAAGAAGCCCACAAAATTTTGGGAAGTATTATATAAGCAACATGACAACACATTTTCATTTCAACCTGTTGCTCGACTCGCAGCTGGCTAAACAAAACAACGCCAACAGCAAGTCACATGACTTTACAATTAACTTTGACCCACCAATCGCTTTAGATCCCTTCAAAAAGTACAAGGCGGCGTTAAATGAGCTGGTATCTATGACCTATTCGTGGTACAACATCGCGAAACGGTACAACAACAACGAATTCAAATGGCGGAAAAAAACAGAGAACTGGAAAACCGTGACAATTCCGGATGGAATGTATGATTACAAAGGTCTCAACACCACCATCCAGTCGCTTATCGGAAGAGTGGATCCCAAGGATGAAAAATCCAAGTTTATTTTTCAGCTGTATTTTCACACCACAACGTATCGGGCGGTCATTCTGTTGCAGGACGGCTACGAGCTTGATCTAAGTGGAGGTGAATTTGCTGCGTTGCTGGGTTTTGACAAGAAAACAATAGACGGAGCGAACAATAGGAGCGACCGCGTGCCAAATATAACAAGAGGTGTCGACTGGATCTACATCCATTGTGACCTCATTACAAGGGCTGTGGACAACATCGGAGGCGACGTTATGTTCTCTTTTTCAACCGCTGAACTCTCAGTCAGCTACCCCTTTTCAAAAGAGCCTCGCCGTCTCCTGTGGCACCCGGTGAACAAAAACAGAATCAATGCGATAAATATCAAAATCACGGACGGACGCAACAACATTATAGATCTGAATGACCAAGACGTGGCTTTAAGTATCATCATTGAAGAAGAAAAAGAAAAATAATTTACACATAAGTATAATAATGAATCATCCGAGCGAGTGGGCGAGATATTATGACGCGCCAAACGGAACATATAGATACAGACACAAAGGTACGGGGGTTGTTAGAGACACCCTGATGAATATAGGAAAGCGGTTCAAAAAGCAAGTCACCCGTCAGACGTTGGAGAAGGCTGTAAATGAAGCCTCGAAGCAAATGCTGAAAAAAGCCGCAGAAAAAGCAGAAGAAAAAGCGGCTGACAAGATACAAGCGGTTTTGCGAAGTGGGGATACCCCACGCCCCCAGGGTAAAAAGACTCCAAGTGTAAAAACTAAGGGTAAAAAGACTCCAAGTGTAAAACCTAAGGGTAAAAAAACCCCACCACAGAAACTTAGTACAGAGTCGAAACAAAAACTGAAGAAGATGCTAAACCCTGGGGTAGCAACTCAGTTAAGCGGGGATTCACGGAAAAAGTTGCAACAGATTTTAAACGCGGGTCGGGCTGCACGGATGAAAGTAAACCAATTGATAGCAGAAAATTAAAATAATTTTTTAAAAAGATATATAGGCCGCAAGATGTTCAGAAGCCACAGGCATTTGGAAAAAACAGAGTATGTTCGTATCGGGTTAGACAAACCGATCACTATCCCGGGAAACAATCAGCACCAGGTAAAAACAAACTATAAATTCACACTCACCGACCGAGACAACTGGTATGACTGGTATAACGCCTACTTCCGGGCTGATTTCACTTTCGAGGCAACCGCGGATGGTGCGCAAGTTGCAGCAGATGCTAGGTCAGCACCCATTAACGGCTCATTTTCACTGATAAACAAACTTGTGGTAAAATCATCGGGCAAAAACATGTACAACGTAGACAACATTCACAAGCTCATATTTATTAAAAACTTGTTGGATTTTTCTGATGACTTTGCAAGGAGCGCAGCAAAAAACCAGTTTTGGTATTTGGATACAACGAATAGCAATGTAACGGCCGTCGCTGCCACTAACCTTGGAATCAGAGAAAGGGGTTTACTTGCCCATGCCGGTCTCACGGTTGAAACCCTCATACCGCTTAACAGGTACTCATTTTTCGAAGAGTTGGGTGACAAACTTCTTCCCCCAATGCAAATAGAGTTTGAAATTGAGTTACAATCGGATGCAGAGCTGATTTGGCAAAATGATGGCACCAATCGCAGGGTAGTGGTGAGAAACTTCGAGCTGTGGGTTCCAATGCTACGTTTCACCAGCGAAGGACAAAAGCTCGCAAATGAAAACTTTTAGAAACCTCAGAAATGGACGTACCTAAATGAAATGATCCAGCCCAGCAGCAGTCGGCGTGACGCTTTCGGACAGTGGCAGATAAATCCTGGTATAAAGGATGCCAAACATGTTTTCATTTTCATTCAACAGTCAAGAAAGGAGAAGGCCTTGACTCAAAACCCCTACTTCTTTGACACCTTTAACATTGACGGAGACAATTCAGCCAAGCTAGCGACCTGCCGGCTACAGTACGGCTCTTCACAGTTCTATCCGGAGCTGGACTACGACGAAAACTTCAAACTGCGCATTCTTAATGACTTGATGAACTACCGGTACCGCAAAAACGACTACAACACCGGTGTTCAGCTTCAGCCCAACAACTTCAAGGATTTATACCCAGTACTCTATTTTGACCTACGTGAAAACAAAGATAACATGACCAACGACCCGAAGCAGATGGTTTTCCACTACAGACTCAATGAGGCTGCCAATGCACAAGACTACACCATTTATGCAGGAATTTTGTACGAGTCGGAATTTGCTCTCAGGCAGGTGGGTAATGAGCTGGTTATGGGTTAAAAGTAAAATAATTTTGTATGAAATATAAGAGATGACGACTTACTATCCGCACAAGATTTCACTTTCAGATGGGCAGAAGGTAAACCTCGCGCGAGCTTTTGGGCGAGGAGAAGCAGTTACACTCAGATTTAAAAACGAGGCTATAACCGGCGGTAGCGACACTTTGCACTTAACCACCAGGCAGATCAAAAAAATAGAGCGCGCTATCAAAAACAAAACGGGTGTGGACATAGACATGAGCAAGACACAAATCAGACGTGTGCGCAACGCTATCAAAGTGGATAACGCTATCAAAAAGAAAACAGGATCAGGTATGCGGGTAAAACCTCCAACAGGATCAGGTATGCGCATTAACCCTCCACCATTTATGCGCCCGCCACCATTCATTGGTTCATGGGGTGATCAAAAAAAAGCCCGCCTTCGTTGATGTCCCCTTAACTGATTATGACTTGCAGCGATGGTGCCAATACTTGAAAATCCCCATCAAAGGTATATTTGCGAGAGACGAGATCCACGTGAAAAACCACTCCCCTTGTATAATCAACATGGATGATCTTGGAGGGCCAGGCACCCATTGGGTATGCTGCTGGGGATCAACTGAATACTTTGACTCTTTCGGTTTACCTCCACCCGCGGAATGGGAAATAGAGTTGATTCTTGAAGGTAAACAGACCTTTCTTCGGAATGACAACCAGCTTCAAGAGGAATCCAGTGTGCGCTGCGGCTACTACTGTTTGCTTTTCCTGAATGAGCGTAACAAAGGGCGGACATTTCGAGATATTTTGAGCATGTTTTCAAAAAATACACACACCAACGAGGCTGTGGTGAAGGATTATTTTACACAGTGGGGTAAACCCCACACCCCATGAATTTTTCGTTAATTATATAAGATGGAGGTATACTGTGTGAAAGAAAAGCGCTTCACACCCAATGTGGTGGGAAGTGAAAAAATTACAACCGCAAAAAACGGCAGAAAACTGCTTAAAGTAAAATGTGCTAGCTGCGGCATTACCAAGACAAGGTTCATAAGTGACAGTTGGATTAAACCTGAAAATAATCAAGAAGGAGGTAATATTTTTGATCCAATTTTTAAGTTGACCCGAAGGGGTTTACCCAAAAAGAAGAGAGAAGAACTTGCACGCGCTGAAAAAAGAATGTTTGGAGGTGGGGTTCTTGATACAGTTGGAAATACAGCAGCTGAAGCTTTCTTTGAGTATGGAGTTCCTTATTTAGCAAAGCAAGGTGTGAAACAAGGAAGATACTTTGCAAGCGAGTTTCTGAGACAACCAGAGTATCAGAAGAAGTTAGCCAATAAAGCCAAACCAATCGCGAGAAAAGCTGTTAATTACACAATTGATGCTTTGTCTGGGGATTTGTTGACTAAAGCCTCAAACAGATTAAGACCAAAAGATATGATACCAGGAAATAAGATGAAAGGCGGGTGTCATAATTTGTAATTATTATATAGGGATGGAGGTATACTGCGTAAAGGAAAAGCGTTTTACACCAAATGTATCGGGAAGTGAAACATTCGCAACCGCAAAAAATGGTAGAAGGCTGCTTAAAGTAAAATGTGCAAGTTGTGGCATCACCAAGACACGATTCATAAGTGACAGTTGGGTTAAACCTAAAAATAAAACACAAAGTGGTGGTAATTATGATATGAGAATTTATGCGGGTAATCGAGTAGATGACCCAACAAACCCTCTTTACCAACGTGGTGGGGCTTTTGATTTGCATAAAGCTATTGGCAAGCTGCCTAAACCAAAAAAGGGGTGGACGCTTCCTGGTCATAACTACACAGGACCGTACAATCCCCTTGAAAAACAGCTTTCTTACGACCCCAAGACGGGAAAGATCTTGAAGATTTATCAGCAACCCACAGGCGCCACGGACGCGGTTTCAATGCAGCATGACGTTGATTATGCCGTCTGCGCAGGAAAGAAAAATGAAAAAAGCTGCAAACATGCTGCTGACAAAAAAATGGTAAAGGCTCTTGACGCTATTCCTAAAAACAAACGGCAATGGGGTCATGCTGCGGCCCGAAATGCAATCAGCTCGAAGCAAAAAGTGGGATTGGGTATCGGTGAAACGATCAATAAAAATATCGGTGAAAAGATTCCTGGCTTTCAACCGGCTCAAGATGTGGCTGCTGCAATCATGGCTGTCACAGGCGGTGATAAGGATTTGTTTAAAAAGTATTGGAGTGGTGCCATCGCAAAAGGTGCCTTTAACAAGAAAACCGGTCTGTTTAGCAAAAAGTTTTGGACACACCCTAAAAATACAACTGGGCCATGTAATCAGATTGTGTATAAAAATGGAAAATGGCATAACCAATATTGCGACTAAAATATTTTTAACACATATATAGGAAATGGATTCTGCAACAAAATTCCGGCGGGATGAAATAGAAATGATAAAGAAAAATCTTGAAAACCAGTTGGCGCTTTACTACCAAACCTCAGCCAAGTTTAAACGGTGGCACACGCGTTGCCAAACAGTATGTGCGTTAACAGGCGGAGTTGCTACCATTCTTACAGGCTCTGGGTTGGCCGCTTCTCTTTCTGTGGTTGGCGTTGTTGTTGGCGCCCCTTTAATCGCAACTGCCACCTTGTTTTCATTGGTGTCAACCTCCTCCATCGTCACCGTCAAATTTTTCCTGCGTAAAGCGAAAAAACACGAAAAAATACAAACTTTGGCTGAAGCTACGTTGAGCTCAATCAACTCTCTCATATCGACCGCTCTTGAAGATGGTAAAATCTCAGACAGTGAGTACCAAGATATTATCAAAAAGTACAACAGCTTTACTACTGCAAAGACAAAACTCCGTTTTTCAAACCACACTGACGGCGGGGTAAAGGTTAACAGAACATCAAAGACAACTTCTGTTTAATGGTGGGGTGTTTGCCTCCAACCACCATTCGTTGAAACTTTTTTCGGCTTTATTTCTGGTTTGTACCATCTTCGGCAATCTTTTCGTGAGCTTTCCCAGTATTGCATTTTTCGCCGGCCAATCGATAGGTGAGACCTTTTGAAAATAGTTGTATAAAAAACAAACGTAGTTACACGATCCGGGGTAGTAACTCAGTTGCTGATACCGCTTGAACTGGTGAATGACATTACCCAAAAAGGTCAACCCCATATTGTCACCGACCTGATCTAAAGAAATGCCGGTTTTTTTTAGTACCGCAAGTAAATACCATAATTTGAGGTGGTGTCTCATCTCTTCATGGGGCTCATCCGGCAGTGGGGGTTCCCATGAGTAAAAGTCGAGCTTGATTCCCGGTTTGATTTCTTTTATTAACGCTTCCTGCTCTTCCACCCACATTTCGTCAAGCTCTTGGAGGCTTTGTTGTCCTCCGAACCTCTTTGGAAAAGGGAAATCGAAACTCATTTTGTTGTCATGTATATATGCCCGCGCATAATTATTTAAATGGATAAAAAATTAGAGCGGCATTATTACAGCCCGCAGGGTTACTGGAAAGGCATTTCCGCCATTAAAAAATTAGCGGTCGCTGCAAAGGTTCCTGAAGTTGTTGCCAAAGAATGGTTGTTCAAACAAGCGCTCTGGCAGATTTACCTCTCCGCACCGCGCTACATTCCTCGTCTAAAATTCGATGTACCTACACCCAACAAAGTACACCAGGCAGATCTTCTTTTTCTGCCCCATGACACAGTGGATAGCAACTCAGTTGCTAAAACTTACAAATACGCGCTTACCGTTGTTGATGTTGCTAGCAGATTCAAAGAAGCTCAGCCTTTAACCTCTAAAAACTCTGATGAGGTTGCCAAAGCTTTTAAGACAATTTATACACGTGGACCTTTGAAATGGCCGCAGATGTTGCAAGTTGATCCTGGGCGTGAATTTATGGGCGCTGTTACAAAAGAAATGGAAAATCACAAAACTTCTATCAGACGTGGCCACCCTGAAATACATAGAGACCAAGCTATTGTTGAACGTTTCAATCGTACCTTGGCTGAGCGTTTGTTTGGCCACCAGTACGCCGTTGAAATGCGTTCGCCTGAGGGTTTGCGGTCTCGAGAGTGGGTCAAAAGGCTTCCCAAAGTTGTTTCTGCTCTGAACAACCAAGTCACTCGATTGATTGGTATGAAACCTGCTGCCGCAATCAAGAAAAAAAATGTTTATGCAGAACCTTCAACTAAATATTTGAGACCTGTTGGTTTGAACGAAAAAAAGCTCCCCTCCATAGTTTTGGTTCGGTATTTGTACGAACCTGGTGAGCTTGAAGGTGGGACTAAAAGAGCCACTGATCCAATCTGGTCTTTGGATGTTTATAATATTGAACGCTCTTTTTCTAAACCGAATCAGCCTGTTCTCTACTATTTGTCTGACGGTCCCAAACGTGGCTTTGTACGTGAAGAACTGCTTGTTGTACCTCCAAACACACAATTACCCCCCGGCTGTGAACTAAATGTGATATTCAATTGGTTCGGTGTGAATTCCGTCTGGTAAAACCCAGCGTTTGTCATAATACGCGCTTAACCCCAGCTTTTCTTGCTCATATGTTACTATCTTCCCGTCCCGCATTCTGAAACCTCTGTTTGTTGCCATATCCTTGTTTCCGTTCAGCGCTGTCTTGAAACGGTGCCAGTTTATTTCGTTTTGCTTCTGTGACATCCCCTTTGAGCTGAGCTTCTGCTTCAGTTCTTGCTTGTTTGTTAGATGGTCCGCGTAATAACATTTTGAGCACAGAGCAATCATCCGCTCACCTTCAAACTCCTGCTTGAACAGTCCCGGCGTTCTCCCGCTCCATTTATCCCAGGCCAGCCAGTTCTTTTTTTCTTTCTCGAATTCTTCTCTCATATCTCGTTTCACAATATCTTCCAAACTCTTTCCTGAGATTGCCATGTAGTTGCTGTCCGTGTCCATCTGAATCAGCTCGAAATCTCTTCTGTCGATGTACCTGTCCAGAAAGTCGTAATAAAATTCCAGCATCCGCAGTTTGGCCAGCTGATAGACCGCTATTCCAATTTGAAAGGGTCTTCTGATTGTGATTCGCGTCTTTCGACTTTCTAACTCATATGCCTTTCCAATCTCATCAAGATCTGAAAAATATGCGCTTCTCAGAGCTCTGTCAACTACCTTCTCATCTTTGGTGTAAATGACGTTTGTTTGCCGTTCCAAGGCTTCGATTAGCTTTCCGTACCCACTGTTTCCCAACAATTTGAATATATCCGCCAATAATGCTTTGCTTTTTTCTACATCCCCCGTTCGCCGCGCCTCCGTAACTTGTTCCACAAACCAGGGGAAGATCTTTGCCGGTGTGTAGTCAATTGTGCGATAAACCCTTTTGATAACTGCCCCGTGGTTTATGTACCAGAGTAGTAGAGGGGCGTATAAAAGTATCCGCTGCGCTGACAACGTTCCCATTAGTTTCTTGTTTTTCTCTACTAGTTTTCTTCCTGTTGCTTTCAAGTATTTTTTCATATGCTTTGGGACAGCTTTGGTTGGTACCACTTTGTTGTGAAAGAACGGACACATTTCCTCAAACTTTTGGTGTAAGTGGTTTGGGATTTCTATGTCCACTTCTGCGTACCCGAACCAGCTTTTTTCTTTTAATCTGTGCGTTAGTACTGGTGCACCGTCTATTTGGTACTCATCTGTATAGTGTACAACCCTTTCCTTTCCACAAGGCATATCTCTTAACATTGTTGAGAGATACAAGGCGTTGGCATCATATCCAAGGATGTTTTGGCAAAGTTTCGCGTGGGCTCCTGTTATAACTTCTCCATCCCTTGAATCAGCAACTGAGTTGCTATTGTATTGATGCGATCTTATTCTTGTTTTGCCGACTTCATGGTATCTTGTGAAAACGAGGCTCGGACCTCCAACAACCGCTTCTTTTAACATCTCATATGCTTCTTTACTTGGGGCGTACAGTTCCGCTTTGCGTTCTATTGCTCCCCTTAAAAGGTAATGCAAACTCACACCTGGTATGCTGACTGCGTCTTTCATTATATCGATTCCCTTCCCAGTGTAGAAGTTTCTCATCTTTTCTAAAGCCTCAAGTCCGGGGGCTACATCTAGATTATTGTAGTAACGTACCCAGTCTTTAAAGGTTTTCATTCCCTTTTCTCGGAACGTTTGTTTGCAGGCTTTCCATTCTGTCAGTTTTAGTGTGAATTCATTTTTCAACTTTGAGTACCAATGCGGGTAATCCGGCAATCCCGGGTAATCTAGCTTTTCAGGTCTGTCAAACCACTCGTATGGAAACCATGATTTTGGTGCCTTGCAGCCGTATGCCTTTATCCATTTATCGTAACTCACCCCCGGACCGAGATAATTTATTATATCCAGAAACCGGAAGCCTGAAGTGAGTAAGAACATGATTTTGTTTCCATTCTTTGCCACTCTGACTTTGTTGGTTGTGTCCGCAAGTTTTTCTGTGAAGTACTTTTTTATCAGATTGAGATCGTAAGTCCCTGAGTTGAAGCCCAGTACTGGGACCTGATCACACCATTCTTCTATTTTTTTCCTCTGATCTTTTGGTAGCAGGTTTACATCCGCTGGCATAAATTCATCTCTTACTTTTTTTCTTATGTTTTTACCGCGTCTCTCCAGCTCTTTCATGAACTTGCAGATCAACTCTGCGGGATCTTTTTCACAGATATGGGTTATTTTCGGTGCGGGTTTTCCGTCTTGTGTGATGGCGGTTTCAAGAGTGTCGCCGATGCTTACTGAGATTGGTACGTGCTCATTCTCGATCGTTAAGCTATCTGTCGGTTCCTTTCGTTTGTTTTTGTCTCCGTATGCCTCAAAATCATACAAAATAGCGTGTGGGTAACTTTTTGTTTTTGCTTCAGGTAGTTGTTCAATATATTTGTCTCCGACTTCGCAGGCCCAACACTCAATCACTCTGTAGCCAGCTTTTCTGAGATAAGCTGTGCGTCTCTTTGTTGCTTGGAAGAGATCTTCTCTTGTTCTATCCCCACGGTCTATTATTTTGTTACGATCCGGGTAACATTTTGGACAACCGTGCCAGTAGCATCCGTGATACTGTAACACCAGATTTTTCTCATGGTTGTAGCCATCAACCGGTCTTTTCTCTATCCAACGCTCTCCCCCGTGTCCTGACATTGCGTGGTGAATGGGGATTTTCCAATGCTTTGCTACGTACTCCAACCACTGAATTGATTCTTTTGAGGCTTTATGCTTCGGATAAAATGCTTTCTCATAAGCTGTCTGTGGTGCTTCGACCTTTTCTCCGGGGCAATCTATTACGGTTTTCCCTTGGGCACACCTTTCTGCATGACGTTGTAAATGGGTTGCTTGTGTAAATCTTGCTTTGCAATGGATGCATGCATAAGTTTTTCCCAACTTTTTAATGTCTTTTATTAAGAATGCGTGCTTTCCAAAAATACCGATTGTCATAACGTTTTTAAACTGCGGTGCAGGATTTCTTGTCAGATGCCATACCACTTCTTTATCGTTTACACGCTCTGGCATATATACCCTGATTCCTAGCCAACCTGAGAAAGCAGTCCCCTTATTCAGATGCATTTCAACCTTTTCCAATTCATCCAGTGATGTTTTTACGCAGTTCGTCGGTGTATCTCGGAGTTTGAAAAAACTCTTGGCTAGACCTTGCGCCGCTTTTGTACTTCGATCTGGTCTAGCTCCTTTGTGTACAGCAATACAGCGCCATAGACACATGTTATCTCTATAGGTATCCAGTGCTACCATTGAACGACTATGTGCAAGGTTGCGCAGCCAGTTTGGTAAGGGTCCTGTTCCCATCAGCGGTTGACGGTCAAGCACAACCTTTACATCAACATTAAAATGCCCCTCGAAAATCCACTTTGTGTTTGGTCTTTCGATACTATCCGCATCCAGACGTACAGCCTCCCTATTAATTAACCAATTCTCCGCTTCTGCATATGTATTCATCCAAGGGGAGCCTTTATTTTGGTAGTAGAAAATTATGGTACCGTCTTCAATGTTACGTAACTTATATGAATAAGTGTGCCTCATGTAAAATGATGTCCTCACGTTCTCTCTTATTTTTTCCATAAATTTTGGTGTGAGGTCTTTATTCAGTTCTTTTATGAAGCGCCATCTCTTGAACCGTCTCCCGCTGCTCTCTTCACCCTCAAATTTTGTGACTTCGTACAGATTCTGAATCTCATTCTGGTAGTCTGTCACATTTCTTATGTTATTCGGTTGAATGGGGTCAAATTGTCGCAGAAGTTGTCTTTTGTTTCTATTTCTTGGTGGCGCAATTGGTTTGTAAGGTTTTGGTTGTAATGGCTGTAATACGCGTAATGACGGTTTATACCGCTGCTTTCTGGTTTCTGTTAGCGGCTCGACTAGCACATTCTTTATTATCTTTTTCACAGTGGGTACGTTTTCTGAAAGAAGTTGCGATAAATGGTGCAGTTCTGCGGGATCTATTTTTGCAAGTTCTTGTTCGAGAGATTTGAGGTCTACATTTTCAAAAGAGCTGAGGTCTATTTCGTCCATTGTATATTATGTAGAAAAATATTTTTTTAATTTATTAATTGTTGTTAACTTAATGCTGCATTCCTCTAAATGCTTGTCCCCGCCGCCCTCTGTTTATGTTGTCTTGCTAAGTAGTATAGCCGGGACTAAACAAATACTATCTTTGGTAAGCCTAAATTTTTTCACCTTTACGGGACAATAGTCAGGGAGCAAAGACGAAACACGCGAGTTTTGCGAGCGTGGTTTGGCTTTGGTCCCTGACTACTAGTCCCGTAAAGAGGTGAAAAAATTTAGGTGCACCCAAAGTGGTATTTGTTTAGTCCCGGCTATACTACTATATGATCAAGAATGCTCAAGTGAACAGATGGGTTTTAAAGTCTTAAAGGTCGCCACACACGAGGGGACCAGTCGCAGGGACTGGTCGCAGGGACTGGTCCCCTGTAGAGTTTACACGATGGAATGAGTCGCGGGGACCAGTCCCTTGAAGGGTTCACACGCTGGGATCTGTTTCGCAGCAAGACAGCAGTATTTATGACTTTTTCAATATATAAAACAAGATAATCACCTTGTGGAGATGGAAAATTATTATTATTATTATTATTATTATTCCTATTATTGTTCATATCTGAGCGTGCTTACTGGACTGTGTTCAACAATTGTTTTAAAAACATGGAATGTTGACAATGTTCGAAAATCCGCTCGTATTTTATAATTTTGATATCAGGTTTCCTTTCGGTGTTTTTATACCTGAAAAAAAATAATAAATTGCAACATTTCATCAAAAATTGCAAAAGTATAGTATTCTCCAGGCTAGCTGAAAAAAACATCCGATCAAATTTGCATAACATAAACCGGATGTCACGCATTCTCTTCATGAAATGACGCAAAAACATGCTAGCGACAGCTAGCGAGAAAATTTGGCGGGAACTTTGTTTTCATCGAGTAAAAATGGCTTCGAGAGCTGCGAAGAAAAAGACTCTGTTGCTCCTGGAGATGATGCAAGACGAAGAATTGCCGGTTTCTTATGAACGAAGAATCAATTACCACTCGTGTACTGGTGACGCTCCAATCTTCAATATTAATGCCAACAGTCTGTTCAGTAGTATTCTGTTCAATCTGTTCACGACTCTGTTCAGGCATCGCCATCTTCAAACACGAACGTGCAGAATTGTGGGAGCTTAAAATGCTGATCAGCGATTGGTTCATTTTTAATTGGTCGCAGGGACCAGTCCCACGACCCTGTTCACACGAGGGACCAAGCAAAATATTGCGGGGACCAGTCCCGGCGACTGGTCCCACGAATTCAAACCAGTTTGAATTCTTGGGACCGATTTCGGGGACCAAAATTCAGTCCCTGCGACCGGATTTTTGACGAAAATTGGCCTGTTCACACGACGGGACTTGGTCGCAGGGACTGGTCCCTGCGACCGGTCCCTGCGACCAGTCCCCTCGTGTGTGGCGACCTTAAAAGTTGCGATGTATCCATCAAGGAGATGTAGGCAGAAATTTGCCCAATTTACCCAAGCACATGGAGAAATCCAATATGGCGGCTGTTGGCTCGAAAAAACAGATGGGTTTTCGTTGCATTCATGTCATGATCATATCAAAATACACGTTTGTGGAGTTCTTAAACGAAATGGAATCATGCTTAAGAATACTCGACTGCAGAGAAATGAGCTCCAAAGTCTTAAAGCGATGATAATCGAGCGTTGGTTAATTTTTATACATGCATTTGGAGGGCGAATAAATGACTACAATGCAGCCGCAGCAAGAAATTATGCTGCAAGCTCAAATGAAATGAACGCTTTACTATCTCGAAGCAAAGGTAAGATTCCCTCGGTTACCATCGTATTTCATTTTGTATAAAGCTTGTAGCAAATGAACTGTTATATTTTAACATTTGTTCGGAAACTTGCTTCATAATTTCCTGCAAACGATGAAAACCGTTTCTATTTGTGGCATTAGAGGTTCTTTCATTTGTCCAAATGTGAATTTTAGGTTAATTTCAAAATTAAAAATAAACATATTCACGTTTTTGGATAATATTATTTACACAATTTGCACGGAATAAAATCTTGAAATCTGTTGCCTTGTTGTTGTCCTTTGTAGCAAACAGTGTGACAATGATAATCTTTTAGTGACTACAGAGACTTTCATCGTCAGATGAAAACTTAATTTAATTCACATTATCCAATGCGATTTAAAACTAAATAATAGTTGAAATCTAGCTTGTGTTATAAAGGCCAAATTCATATATCGCAATGAGCTATGGCCAACACTTTGAGATTAAAACTGCTGTAAATAGGGTGCAAATTTTGCACTAATTCAGAAGAAGGCAACATCAAACTTGTCATGGTCATAAATTGTACTGATGGATTTATGAAAGACTGATATAAAAATATCTACAATGGCAACTGCCAAACTCAAAGCTGATAAAACACAACTGATGTGTCTGTTGGTAAGAGTAATCACAGTATGTAACTATCAAACACATAAAAATTCCCACTCTACTTGAAACTTGCTGTTCTTCAGAAACTCTATTATAACTACAGACAGTTGCTTTTAAGATTCCTGTAATGATTTGTATTTATATTTACATAAGGTTCTTTCAGTGCAAAGTTTCAATCACAATGTACTAGCCTAGTCTTATTGAGCAAAAATTGCTTAAAACCCCACCCTGCACAGCGGCATATAGCATGTATATGGAAGTATTCCCCTCCACCACCCAACCTTCGGGTAGTAACAATCAACTACAAATATATATTTTACCTACATGAAGGTCAAAACTAAAAAAAAGTATAAAAGAAATAAGAGGGTGTCAATGGGGTTAACTGTTTAACGTATAATGACGTTTTTTGGCTACCGTAAGCGTATAAATAACTAAATATGAACTGTCTAACGTATAACAGGAGATCGAATTTTTAGCGTATGCGGTATTTAACGGCCAAAGGTTGGCGATTTTTGAGAAACAAAATGTAAATTCCAGTTTACTTTGACCTCGTCTAACTCTTCTGGGGACCCTTTGTAGTCTTTGTAGACCTCCATTTTCTGTCTGTTGCGTGTCATGTTGGAGATTGCATGACTTTCTTTAAATTTCGTGACATCCTCCGCGCCTGCATTCTGCCTGCGGTTTTAGTTACCAGTTCCGACCTGTCATTATCTGATAATGAGGCTGAAGAGGATGAGGATGTTGGAATGTATGTTGTGCCCAATACACTGACCACTCGACATGGGAGGCAAATTAGAGCGGTGGTTAGACTGGACTTATAACACAAGAATATAACACAAGAATGGGTAATTGTGACAAACATTACAGAAATTACTGTTCAGTGTGCCTTTTTGGCTATAAATGGTGATAACATTCATAGGAGCCCAGAGGAGAACATAGGAGTACTAATTGTGCCAATACATTGAACAGAAGCTGATTTTATTTCAATAATGGCTTACTTTGCAAAAAAAAAATGCCATCTACAGCTTCTAAAAGTCATATAATCATACAAATTTACTGTTTAATCTCCTTTTTTGCTGTTTACTGACTAAAGCCACTTTTTTTAACAGTTTACTGACTAATTGGCTTTTTTTAGCTGTTTACTGACTAGAGCTATACCCCATTGACACCCTCAAATAATGGCTCCAAGTGTTCTGCAGGCCAACATCAGATGGAAGCGGATTTCTTATCACTTTCATAGATAATACTGTACAACTTTGTTGCATCATACTCCTCAAAGTGTGGTATTGGTCTGTTTAATAATAAAGAATCTAACAATAACTAAATTTTAGCAGTTTCAATCACGTTTATATTTATAACTTCAAATCACTTGACCATTTTTTTTTTCTGGACCAAATACTTCTAAGAATAACAAAGTGACACAAGGCACTGACCCAACACAGCTTTTCGTTGATAATTTCAAATCATCATGCTGGAAAAAGCACTCTGTTCCAGGGGTAAAAAGAAATCTATCTTCACCACTCTTCTGCACGCTGCACCCCACACTATATGAACGCCAACAGGCTATGGTACACTTGGGACAGACTTTCGCTGTTTTCGTATACCCCGACTTGTTACTACGAAAAATAGCTTTTTCAACGATCCAAAAGCTTGACTATGATTGATCCCCCATTTCTCTCCGCAACATGATTTTTTCGCATAATGGCTCCACTATAGCCTGTGTACTGCCGTCCCGCTTCACTACAACCTCGTTCCCAAGATCTCTTTCCCCGCCCCGCCCCCCAGAGCGAGAAGATGGGTGAGACCCTGGGAACGACGAGGGCTCTATTAATCAGTAACAAATTTAGCACGCTCCCCAAATCTTTCCGGAATGACTTTCACTCCGCAACAAGTTCATTCCATCCTCATATATTTCTATTGCGCTTTTCAACTAAAACAGTTGGAAAAGAGACAAAGGTTCATAGAATAATAACCAGATACCATGAGGTGGCTCGAAGGAGACTTTGATTTATTTCAAAATTGTTAATTGTTATCAACGGCTTTATTTGCGAAAGATGAAGGGGTTTTCTCGAAACGTTTCCTTTTAAATCATCACAAACACTTTTAAAAAACAATTTAACTGATTACTAGGAATAGTTGCCACTACAGCTGCTCCCGCTGTTAATCAGTTTTTTAAGCGTCAATGCTTTCGAATTCTCTCGATATTTTGGCTTATTGACTAAATTGATTGAAAATAAATTTTTTGGGGGGAAGTTTACGAAGAAAACACTCAATGGCCCTCAATGGCGGCGCGTGTATTCTAAATTACTCTCGTGCTGTACTGACAAACTGTCCCATGCTTTTTATCCTTCTCCTCTACAAGGTGGGACGAGGAAAAGCAGAACAAAGCGAAATTATGCAAATATTTTGAAAGATAAACGATCAACAAAACAAGACAGTGACTACATTACAACAGCTTTGGAGGCTTGTTTTCGAAAAGCTCCGTTTTCGGTGAACGAAACGCCGTTTCAGCGTGGACGGTTGGCCAAACCGGAGGGAAAAAGATTCGTTTTCAAATTTATCCG
Source organism: Meandrina meandrites (assembly GCA_963693305.1). NCBI lineage: Eukaryota > Metazoa > Cnidaria > Anthozoa > Scleractinia > Meandrinidae > Meandrina > Meandrina meandrites. The sequence goes on along the minus strand of OY855905.1, from coordinate 17,934,052 downwards.
GATTAGTGTGGACAGGGCCTGATTCCGTCACAAACAAATTTTTAAATCACTGTACTTGTCAGCTACTTTTCGTCTGTGTGCCTTATTGGAGTTTACCGATCAGATTATGACTGGTAAATTACTTTGAACGTAGGTTGCAACGCTGGCTTATTTGTATTATAAGGAAGTGTAAGAAAAGGAAAAGGCCATTCTGTTGACAACTATCCTCGGGCAATTATCCTCCCATCGCAATTAAGGTTTACTTCTTTATATCTGCCTTGTTCATGCTTTGAACTCACTAAACAAGCTAACACTCGAAAACACAAACACAACAACGCCAATTTATAAATTTGTTGGCATCGAATACACTAAATGTTCCATTAAAAGACTGGCTGATAATTTTGCCGAATTGATTCCATTCATGCTTAGAAGGTAATTATTTTCGTCCGACGGCACAGATTCCTTTGATCGACAAACTCTCTCAATCCGGCTTCTAAATTCGTTTCTGTCAAGCGTAATACGACAAATGTTCAGTTAAAAAACAGCTTTTTATTTCAGTTACCTGCTAGTAATAGCGTCGATGGTTTAGCGATCCGGCCGGGGCAATTTTCTTGTTGCGAAATAAAAGTCTAACTAAACAGAATTGAAACTAAAAAAAACTCGCACTCGATCCCGACAATTCAAGGTAAGCTCGGTCAGTGCTACCACTTCTTCTTATAGTTCTGTTTGACCATAGTATCCCTCTAGCCTTCAGATCATTTTATGGGAATGTTTTTGTATTTAAGTGGGCCGACAAAATGAATATAAGCTACTTTCATACAACATTCCGTTGCGTTTCTGATCCTCTCTCAAAAACACGCGAGAACATCCTTTGAACAACCTTTGGAATGGCCTTTGGAATAAGGCCTATATGGGGGATTAAGTCTTTCACTTCAAACTCTCTTGATTTCATTTACGTTTCCATAGTACTAAATACTCTACTTTTAGAGATGAATTTTACAAAAAAATAGAGAATCAAATACCAAACATAACACAATTACTTCCTGTGCAAGCCACCAAAGAATTAATGAATTCTGATAATTATATTATTTAAATACTCAACTGATGAAGTTCATTTTGAGATACTTATCTTTACGAAATAATCTTCTATCGAATGAAAGTGATGTAACACATACGTAATTGCTTTTTTTCCCATTACATGATTATGATTGTTTTAAGTTTCGCGTTAGTTAAGTTTTACGCTTTTGCAATACTGTATGCACTTATAGTCATGCAAATAAAGCTTGTTGTTGTTTGCTTTCTTGGTCGCAGACTTTTGTTTGTAATTCCGCCGACCAATGTATAACTGGACTTGACGAAGATGCAATTAACTGTCGGCAAATGTAAAACAGTGAAATATGAGATGAGATATTTATCAGCTTTATGTCAAGAGCATGGGGTGCGAGCATTTTCTTATTTGAATTGTTTCAAAACATTACCTAGAAAGCATATGGCGTCGTTGTTGCGTAATGAACACGGGCTCAAGGCAAGCGCAGGTTTTAAAACATAACGCGTGCAATACAAAAATATTGCGCAAAACAATAAATGGGAAGCACTTATTAGCTTCCTCGGGGATAAAAGACAGAAAAAAAATGTCGGAGGGAGAAAAAAAGAAGATCGTGTGCGGGGCAGTGATTTGAGTGTAATGTTAAGAGGTTTAAAGCAGAGATAGAAGAAAGAAAATTATTTTTGGAACACCACCAAAATATTTTCAGCTTTTCAGCTTATACTGCTGCTCATACATGTGCTTCATTATGCAAAATAGTCGTAGTCTCAAAGAGATTTCGATTTCAAATCAGGACGACCAAGACCATTTTTTGGACACATCTACCGCCGACTTCGATTTAAATTATCCACCGCTTTGTTTTGGCCGATTGTAGCGTTTGCGCATGCTCCGTTATTTCAACTTGTCCCTGGTTTAGTCCCTGGTAGGCGAGCGAAAAGAACCAAACTGCTTATATGGAAAAACGTTGGCTCACTCCCCAGGATCACCCTACCTTCAAAACGAATGACCCTCCACCAAGGGTCACCCTGCCCCCCGAGAAAACTTTGCAATTTCTCATATAAACGGTTCGCACCTTTTATAAAGAAACGTTTTTAAAGGTCTCTCGCCTCGGGGTGGCTCGGTATGGAGTGTACCCCTTCTACTTCTTCTTCAGTTTCCACTTTCGGTATAAGAACTATAAACTTATTCACTGCTCGCTCAACGGTAACAAAGCCTCTACCGCGATGCTCGTTGACAGCTTCCCCCGATTTGGGATTTTTGTACTATTATTATTATTATTATTATTATTATTATTATTATTATTATTATTATTATTATTATTATTATTATTATTATTATTATTATTATTATTATTATTATTATTACAAGAAAAAAGTGCAAGAGTAGTTTAATTTACCTGAATTGTTTATTCTTGACATCAAAGAATTCGAAATTTAAAATGAAATCAGTCCTAAAACTAAAATCTCTTGTGACTTCTGACATCTGATTAAATACAATTACAACACTTAAATAGTAGATGAAATTATAAACTTGGCAGAAAGCTTGAGTTACAACATACCTCTCGAGACAGTTGGTCGACAAGAACAGAGATAAGCTTTGAATTTTTACTGAACCTCAGGCGTTTCGAGGCTATTTCTTGCAAATTCAAATTATATGGTAACTTTCACACACATGATAAACAACAGAAACAACCAAGGCAAATATAATCCATGTACAAAATCTACCGTTCATATATTTATAAATACAGCCATTACCACAGTACTGTCCAAATATAAACGATTCATCGTGAATTTCATCTCATAAAACTTCTCTAGTTTTCAAACGGTAGATTAGTTTTGTGTTTAACTGCCAAAAAAAACAGGAGACGAATTTAGAACGACACGGAAGTTGCACAGCCTACTGAACATATATCATCCATACAAAATTGGATGGAAGAACTGCACAAGGGACTACTTCCCAAGTTTACTAATTCAGCCAAAATGGCACACCGCTAAACGCAATCTTAGGGAAGGTGACGTAGTGCTTATCCAAGATGCTAACCAAATCAGAGGACAATAGAAACTTCGTGTCGTCGTCAAAACATTTCCTGGGGTAGATGGAAGAGAAAGGAGAGTACAAGAACAATGATAGTAATCATGATGACGATGATGATGATGACACACACTAGCACTGATTTGCATCAGGTCAAGCTGACGCGACCTACAAAACCACCGTGTTTACCATCAATTCCAATGTCTTGGGAATCATCTCTTGAAAATATTTTCGGTCCAAAAGCCTTGGCAGACAATTTTCAAAATTCCAACTGTGCTGAATACCTCAGATTTGGAGTGATTTCTTCAGAATGAACGAAAATTTCATTCAGGAAAGGCTGCCATGTTTACTTGCCTGGATGGCAAAGGTGGCGTGGCTGAGTAACCAAGCCCTGAAATGCTATATTCACCTCCTAGCGAGCGTCTTATAATCCATCAAATATTTTTCGCGCGCGCGATTGGTCTAAACACCTCACGTGATGCAGCCAAAACTGGGGAATATCAGATGATATACCCCAAGTGATATTCCCCAATTTTAGAACTTTGCGATCTACGTTCGCACGTGTAGTTTTTATCCCGAGCAAATTATTAAAATGAATAAAACTAAACACTTTGAACAGACTAATAATATTTTGAGCGGTTACAGAATTTCTTTGGCGTTTAAAAGCTTTTTGAGAAAAGGTCTCCCAAAATGTGGCCTTGTAAAAAAATATTTGAAGGATAATAAACACAATAGCATCCATTTGGCTTCAAAAATATGCACAGATATTTGTCCTTGGACATTATCTGTTCCTCGAAGCTCACAGTTTTCCTTGAGCTTCGCTCTCGGAAAAGTGTTCGCTTCTCGGAACAGATAATGACCGCGGACAAATATCTGTGCATATTTTCGCGCCAAATGGAGGCTATTGTTTATATAAACTAGAGCTTTTCCACCAATCAAAATGTTCCATTCTTATATTCACCTCTGGAAATTAGACTAATAGAAGAGCAAACATATATTTTATAATAAAAATTAAATAATGGCAAAATGGTTTGTTTTCCCCTGATAAAGAAGTATTTTTTTTGTCATTTTCTCATGTGATTTAATTATATTGTTATCTACTTGGCTCACTGATTAGAAAAAGTAAGTCATCCCTAAGGGAAACAACCTTTGTTTGAACATAAATTGCAACAGTTTAATGCCCCCTACTTTCAAAAGCAAAACCAAAAAAATCCAGGTTTTTGCATCATCTAACAAAATAAATTTCAATTGTAAATCAAATGAATTTCAATTGTAATCTAGTTAACGGTCACTTCTGAAGTGTATGTTGTAGCATACGAAATGTCAAGTTTTTAAACTCAAAGTTTTTTCCGACATGCGTTGTCTTGTCATGTTTGTCATCGCAGTGTGTTTATTATTTCTACCAAGGTTAAAATGACCGAAAAATAAGAGTGTTTACGATAAAGTAAGTACATGTCCAGAGAATAAAAAGCTGCACTGAAAATTATAATACAGAATACTAAAAGAAATATTTTGGAGCAGCATTCAGATAAGCGGCTTCAATGAAAATATTCTCATTATGCAGTATATGTTAACATGTATAATATGAAAGTCCGATGCAACTTACCACAAAGCATCAAAGAAAGATCGAATTGGCAAATACAGTCGTATTTCAGCAAAAATACGGTTTCTGCTTTTTTGTTGTCAGTCTTTCGTAAATTTCGTTGAGCACGGTGGGATTCCTTGTACGACATGTCTGATGAGTACTTGCCAACTAGACTTGTCCGAAAAAACACTAATGAAAACTTCCGAGTCACTTGAATCATCCTCACTCTCATGGTTACTTTCAAGGAAGTGTTCAATTAGGGCTTGACGTAAATTAGGAATAGAAACTGACGAAAGAAATCCAATGTTTGCTTCACTCACAGAGGTAATTTTGGACGCCATTTTGTTTATATTATATTCCGCAGGAACTGTTTGGCTATGCCATTCGATTTCAGGGTTTGACACCATCTTGGACTGGCACATGTGGCCTCGCTCTCATGTGATAATTGTTCTGCGTTCTATATATTAACAATTGCCTTCATTTGGCGCGAAAATATGCACGGATATTTGTCCGCGGACATTATCTGTTCCGAGAAGTGAACAGTTTTCTGAGAGCGAAGCTCGAGGCCGCAAGGCCGCATTTTGGGAGACCTTTTCTTAAAGGTTTAAACGTGAATGTAATTCTGTCGGCGCTCAAGATATTGTTAGTCTGTTCAAAATGTCTAGTTCTATTCATTTTAACAATTTACTCCGGATAAAAACTAAACGTGCGAACGTTAATTGTAGAGTTCCAAAACTGGGGAATATCACATGGGGGATATCATCCAATATTCCCCAGTTTTGACTGCATCACGTGGCGTGTTTAGACCAATCGCGCGCGCGAAAAATATTTGATGAATGTCTAAAAAGAGATTTATTATGCACCGTTTTCGTCTTTTGGACACGGATTGCAACGTGCAAAATTAAGGCTAAACTTTTGAAGTTGTTTCCGAGCGTCGTCAAAAAATCAATGTTTGTAGCTTTAGTTTGAGTTTCTATCCCCAAATTAAGGTCACGTCTTACTTTAGATGTTCAAAGATATAATGCTTTTCATGGGTTACGTTGCCTACCACTAATTTCCGAACAGTTTAGACCATAAAAGCTGCGAAATCCCCGCTACGAAGCACCTCGGCGACTTCGACAGGTTTTTGCGTTCGCACACAAATTTAGCAAACATTTTGAGAACTTTTCGCCAGGGCTTGCATGTATTCGCACAACATTCGATGATTTTTTTATTTGCTTCGGTGGTTTGTTGTTTGTGCGGCACAATCTTTGTTTCAACTATTATTATTATTATTATTATTATTATTATTATTATTATTATTATTATTATTATTATTATTATTATTATTATTATTATTATTACGTTTTACAATGATGAAATTTGACATGTCGGCAGCTGCAGCAACGACGATTCCGACGAGTATGGACAGTATTACCACGACAATTTCAGGTGTGAAAGGCAATCTGGAACTACAACCCTGGTCAAAACTGAGTGCAAAAACGCACTTCGCTCATATAGTCCTGAAAGAAAGCCTGGGAATGTGTATTTCATTTCTACATCCTTCCCCCTCCCTCAAGCAATGTTGATTGTGATGAAAACGATTTGAATGCCTGATGTCAACATTACACCAAGGGGACGGCGCGGGGGAGGAGGGAAGAAGCGTCATTTTGACGATCTATCGGGTTGGTGTCCCAAACATGGCCTATCGTTGACTGTCTAGAAATCTTGAGGTATAGAGTAAGTACGAAGATATGGCGAATAACATTGTCACTTCTACACCTGTAACAATTAAATTTCTTTTAGCTGTGGACTTGTTCATTTATCTAGGAAGTCAGCTTTGAGTACTAAATTCGTGAATCATTGTTCTGATTGTTGGGTCTTACGCATTCTCGAACGATAGAATTACTTTGCCGCCGTCTTCGATCCACACCGCTATCACTGGCCACAACGCTTCCGCTGAACGAACCCCCACCTGTTGGGCGAGGGCCTGTGCTAGTAGAAGATGCGGCTCTATATCTGCTTCTACGGAAAAGTTTGTAAAGTTTACCAAATGCCCTTCTATAACAGCGATTAAGGCAAGTATAGATAATAGGATTTAGGCATGAACTCGTGTACTCCATCCACTTGATGACGTTTAACAGTGAACTAGGCACAGGGCATGACTGGTCATAAGCGTAGCAGAGAATGATAGAGAAAAATGGTCCCCAACAGAACACGAACAAACCAATCAAAATAGCTATAGTCTTGGCTGCTTTAACGTCCCGTGCAAAGTTTCGGCCCGTTCGCAAGCGATGTACTTGTTGTCTAGCAACGAGGTAGATCCTTGCGTACATGATGATCATTATGAATAGTGGAAGGAAGAAGCTAGCGCAAGCGATGAAATGCATGTAGCTTTGTTTAGTGGGCCAACTTGCTAATCGTAATCCCGAAACCAATATGGCGTAAAGCCAAAGAAAGATAATCATAAAGATAGCTCGTACAGGAGTCATAACATTAGGGTAGGAAAAGGGATCTGTGATAGCTGCATGTCGGTCAATTGAAACAGCGGTAAGGTTCATAATTGAAGCGGTCCCACACAGAATGTCCATACAGTTCCAGAATGTTCTTAGCTGCTTACTGAACATCCAGCGATTTGAAGTCACCTGCAGTGCACACCAGAAAGGCATCGCTACCATGGCAACCAAGATATCAGCCGCGCTAAGACTGATCACAAAATAATGACAGACCGTTCGGAGTTCCTTAAACAAGTAAAAACTGATGCAGACGAGAGAATTTCCAATTAACGTGCAAATTACCAGAAGGCTTCCTAAAAGAGCTGCGAAGATGTCTTCAATATCAGGATGAACGCCTGTATCTGAGTTGTCGTTGTTGTGTGAAGACGCGTTCATTTTGGTGGGTTCTCGCTTCTGTTTCTTTCACCTGCGAAATAAACATTTTTAGCAAGTGTTCTTGGCTGTAATGAAAATGAAATCAATAGCGTTACTGTGTGCGATGCCTGATTAATTTAAAGGTCTATAAAAAGACGAAACTACGCTAAATGTTTCAACAATCAATATTGGTGTTGTTTATGACAGCGATCTTTTTTTTCGTTCGGTTTGTTTGCCTAAATAAATGGGATGTACGTAACCTTGGCTTCCCGCATTATTCAGTTCAATTTTCTCCCCGCTGAACTAACTCATTGAACTCGAATCTATATATAACTTGTTATTCGCTTTCTTTAGAATATCATAATGTGCATTTTATGTAAGTGATATACTGAAGATGTCACATTCTCGACCTGGAGTTATGAGATATTTTAAGAACACGATAATTTGTCATGGCAGTTGAGAAATCGAGTTCATCTGATAACGAAAAAACTTACCTTTTCAAATAAGACGCTGATTTTGCACATACTTTCAATCCCCAAATTTAATGAAAGAAGAATCGCCGCCTTACTTCAACAAGAAGAAATGATTCTTTTGATTTTTGATTCCGTGTTAGCCGGCAGAGTATAAATCAGTCGAAATGATATTTGGAAGCAAAACCCTGCTTTTCCGTAATAAACGGCTTTCAATATTCCAGAAGAACTAATTATTAGCATGTGCAGCTGTTGCAGGTGGAAGGTTAATTTGAAATTCGACACATCAAGCTCAGCGACGATTGGCAAACTGCAGCTTAAGGTGACTTTACTCTCTTATGAATATTTCATACCAGATTAATTTTTTACAAAACATAACAATTATCATGGAAACCACTGTCGAGGAGTTTTTCAAAACCTTAATGTCTTGCATATGAACACAACTAAATCGTTTACGCTGTTTCCTAGCGGTCAACTACATGCCCGGGACTACATGGAAGAAAATGGCAAAGATGGTAAAAACACAATAAAAATTAACTACATGCTGAAAAGTTGCCCATAGAAACCGCCTTTCAATTGCTTGTATCGATACCTTTCCTTTCAAGTAAACGTAAATATTTCCCATAAAATCGGCAAAACATTCACAAAACATTTTCACGGTGGTATATTTTCAAGTGGATTGAATGTCTGCTGCGCTCTTTTTTTGAAATTTGAGCATCTGCCAGGACAGAAAAACAGTGACGTATCAGATTGAAATCAATATTTACCCAGCTGGAGACTTTGAAGAGATGATAAAATCATCTAACTATAACAAAAATAAGATTATAGCGACAGAATTGACATTTAATACTACACAGTTAATAAATCATCTCTTACCAATTCGGTGTACAAGGTCACTTGTGAGCGATCTGTAATGGATCCGATGTTTCTCAGAATCGGCTCAACGAGATAATTGACAAACACACAATCAACCACCGAGAAACTAAAGATAAAAGAGGCCCAGAATGGTACAGATCAATCGGACTTTTCATCTAGCCCTTCCTGATACGTGACGGAACAAAATGACATATGACATATCTTTGCGCCACAGCTTTTTTTTTTCAATCAAACAAAAGTGGATTGACTACAAAACCCTTTAAAACAAAAGAATAACAATCTTTCGTAGTGACACTCGATTTTTGGACAAAATATTTGCGATATCTATACTAATCATTGATCTGTTTCCGACACATGCGAGTCAAGGTTTGTTTTTATACTTTTTTACAACGGACTGGAACATAAAGGACAATATTGTTCCAGTACTGAGAAAGTATTGGATCAGAAATGGAGCAATCAGATTAGTTGATTTCAATAAGTGGCCCTTTAAATACCTTAGCAGTGTAATAAATTTTGGTATCCTATCGATTGGGAGAAATTTTGGCCGTTACCGTATCCCGCGCTCCGCGTTACCGTATCCAGCGCACCGTCCGTACAGACCCTGGGGGAGGGGGAGGAGAGTGCCAAAAAGTGTTCACTGCCTGAGTTGAATGAAACGCGCGAAAAGCGAGCGAGACAGAAGTTCCTTCCGAAATATTTTTCGAATAATTTCTTCTAACGTGGCTGGTATTTCGTGAAATTGTAACAATCAAAACAGGTTAACTGGAAGATCCGAAATAATTACGTTGTTGAAAGTTATATTTTTTGTCCAGTCAAGTGAGGTAGTTTATATCGGATTTGTACTTGTCATCATCAAGAATAGCAAACGATTGTATTTAAAAGAAAATACAAGCTCAGAAGATTAATCACCTGCCACACTATCTTACCGTTTGAAACTCTAATCTATCTGTAAACTGATTCGAACGATATTTCCAAAGGAGATGCCGCTAGGATGGAATTCTCTCCATATTGTCCGTTTTCCGCTTTTTCTTAGTTTTGAGATATCTTCCTAATGATGTTGGAAATCAAATCGAGTGTCGTTAATAGTGTTTCCCTTTTCCAGTTTTCTCTTGTCTTTCAACCAGCACAAATGATAATATTTCCGGAACTGGTTGTATTTTATATTGGAATGCCCCGTTAATAGCTTTGGAATAAACCAATCAGATGCGGGGCGCATTGTAAATTAACAGCCCATTTAATAATGTCATCAGCGTCATTTTCTAAGTGGATATGGTTGTCTGGGCGGTAAAACGTTTGGAGAACATGATGCTCTTAACATATGTCCTGAAGCTTCTCTTCATTAACAGAAGCAATTTATCGTTTTTAGCCGCGTAACCCTTTTGGGTCCAATTACTTTTTTAAAATTAAACTGCATATATGCAAGATCAAAAATTTGTAAATGGACTGGAAACACGATCACAAAAGCGTAATTTCCACTAAAAGCTGATCTGCAGCGTACGTGATCTGGAGTGCAACAAGTCTAAAGCTTAGGCCAGCAAGAGCGTCATCAACAAACAGGATATCTAATGGATTTTCTTGGTCGAAATTAGTTCTTGGAGCCGTGTAGTTACAGCCCCACGAAAGCAATTAAGTTAATGCTCTATTACTTCAAGTTAAAAGGTTTTGGCCTTTAAATAGCAACAAAAAACAAGGTAGCGCACGATTAATTCATGAAATTTTACCTATTAAAAAATGCGCACGATCAAAATCACTTGTTGATGGCCCTGGAAGCTCAAAAAATTAAGGAGGCGGGCCTTGATTTCGTAGCAAAACCTTTTCTCGATAAATGCATATTTATTTTGGCTGTTCTCCTTTTCAATTCATTGCGGCGAAAAATTCAGCGCAGTTTTCAAGCTCTTCAAAGTACGAGTAACTTAAATAACATGTACGTGGTTAATGCGTGGCCTGAATTCACTTTTGTATGGCGCACTGTTACGTATAAAGTAGTTAATTTCATTCTTCTTCGTAATCTTTCTCCAAAGTTTCTTTTTCGTTTCTTAATAAAGAATTTTCGTTTTCTTAAAAAATCGGCGTTCATTATTGTGCAAGCCTGAAGCGAAAGTACAATAATAAAGCAAGAAGATCCCGACGGGCATTTGGAAGCATTAAAGGAAAATAACATGCACTGTTTCAGGTATAAGACTAAAATATAATATCAATAAAAGCAAATGAGTATAAAGACAGAGCAAATAAGGCCCTAAATTTCAGTTCAATTAAGCCTGAAAAAATTAAACAATTATTTGGTATGTTAGCTAGCAGTCAGCGCCAGCTTGTTTGATTCAGTATTGTAATCAGCATGAATTGAATCCCTGTTGGAGCGTAAGATTCCTTCTGGTTTCCTAACGTTAAACGAATTGGCTTTTCAAGCCAATTTGTAGCCATTATCTATATATTGTCAGATCACTCACGGAACATATTTATTCCGCTCTTAAAATTGAAATGTTCACAAGTACTTTATTAACATAAAACTAGTGGCAACCACAGGTTAGAAAGCGGGGGCCTAGATGCACTCAAGGAGCCTTGTGTTTAAAATGAGGGCAATAGGCAGAGAAGGTACTGGTGCGAGCGTGCCTACTTTGAGATTACAAAATACATTCATATTTAAGTTGAAGAACAGACAAGTCGATAAATCACAGCAATCTTCCCAAAAGCAGCGCTTGCACAACATACAATATCAACAAAATCACAGCAAATCTTCTCAAAAGCAACGCCTAAACAACGTCTGCTAAACGTAACGTTTTCAATCTTCCATATGACAGAAGCCTCGATAACTTTTGATAAACTGTTGTGATTGACACATTTTCCGCATTCTAATCATTCTTGGTGGAAGAACAAATTTTCAACTTCGGGTTTTGAACGTCCCTGTTATAAACGTGGCGCGCACGTATGATATGTAATCCGCTGGTCACTGTCAAGATTAGTGTTGCAGGCCTCTCTCTCAAAAGGACAGTGTGTGTCCGCATTGTAGACTTTAGTATAGACTATATTAAAAAGATTTAGCCAAGCCGAAAGCGGAGGGCCCGATAAGCTTTTAACGACCTTAATTCTGAATTTTGCGCAATGATACCATTTAAAGTTTTGTTAATAAGAAATGTCAATAAATTTGGCATTACTCTGTTTATTGGTTATAAGAATTTGTTATTGAGAGCGCTATATTGAGTTGGATTCTTCATGCACGCGTTCGAAACTTACCATACGTCGTCGGAATTTAAAAACTTTAATCTAGATTTTGCTGATTTTCCGTTCCAGCAACGGTTACTTAAGTTACTTCTGTTACTTTACACAAACTTAATTACATTAATTTTTCTACTATTTTCGTAAAACATGATAAAACAGCTACAGGTCTGTAGTTTGAAGACAAAACTTATCTTCATTTTTATATACCGGTGTAATTAAAGATATTTTTAGGCCATCAGGAAAGATATCATTGAAAACGATTTTTAAAAAATACTTGTTAGAGGCTGCTTGATATGGTGCTATTTCTCGTACAACTTTTAGATTTAATGAACCATAGCTAACTGTTTTATCTGGATCTAAACCAAGCAATTCCTTCTCTATTTCTTCATCTGTAACAGGATAGTAAGCCTTGCTCATAAAAGCTTTGAATGATGTATTTACGGTCGGTATTTTAGTAGCGAGATTTGGTCCTACATTTGCAAAAGAATTCATTTAATTTATTTGCTATTTCAACTGGATCTTTTATTTCTTCATTGTTATGAACTGATAAAAGCATCAGGTAAGATGCTTGCTGACTTTTTTTAGTAATAATTTCGTTAATAAGAGCCCATGTATGCCAGTTTTCTTGGCTCAGATCGTCTATCATCAATGTTATGTTTTCAGGAGTAATTTGTCTTCTTTTAAATTTTTCAAACTTCTGCTTCAATATTGTATCTCGTTCTAAGGCAATGATAGGTAAACGATCTGATAGATCAGTGTAAAGAATTCCACTTAAGTCGTCTTCATTTAGCCTGTTCGCTAAGATATTGTCTATCAAAGTCGCACTTTTGCAGTTTATTCTTGTTGGTTTTGTTATTTGTGTTATAGGTTTTGGTGTGTACTACTTGTTTGCGGGATTTTTCTTCAGTTTACAATTTGCGTTTTGATCCGTGTAGCTGAATAATAGAATGTTCATTTTACAAAATGGTTAATGTGCACACCACTTGCCCATCAAAATAAAAAAATGTCACAGATTACTCAACTAAACTAAAGCACAGAGTTGGAAACGAACGCTTATTACAAAATGCCTGTAAACAAAAGCGTCTAAATGCTGAGAACATTAACTTGGGCCTCTGCAGTTGAGCTGGTTATTCTGGTACGAGTAGAGGCCCACTTGCTTTCGCTCCTTGGATCTTCTGGAGAATTGAAGCATAAGCCGTTGGCAATAAAATGGCTTGTTTCGCCAATCAGATTTCTGGTAGTTTCTTCAAGTGTATTCCTTGTGTTCTTGTAGCGATTCCCAGCTGCTGCTGTGCTTATTTTGTAAGATGCGAAAGATGCTCGTTTGTTTAGCTGGGTTTGCAGGTCGTTTCCAAACAGCAGAGCTGTTACTAGAACATGCGACGCACACAGTCCTACATAATTTGAGACCCGGCGAGATTTGGACATGTCAATATGCACTTGCCCAATTAGAGCTGTTGCACCCGCGTTCATTTTCAGATTCTGAACATCAGACTCTGACTTCCGCCTGGTGGAATCTTCATTTTTAGCAGCATTTACATAGATCTGCACGGACAGCACCCGCAGTGGCAAGCGTTTTCTGGGTTGATCTGGACCCGAGGTCCGATTACTTCACTGAGTGACTCAGTTTATCCCAGATTTTTGGTGATTAACTCACGGTGTTGTGAGCCTCACAGTTCGCTGGGGATAATTGATAAAGTCAGCCAACTCTCTCTTAATTATTGCAGGGTCAGATTCGTCTATTTTGAGAAAAACCTTCCGCGATTTCAGAGAACAGTGGGTCACTGCTGTCTTCGCTTTGCCGAGGTCGGGTATGTGCTTTTAGTATCGGTGGAGGCACTGTTGGAGGATTCCTCGGATTCAGCGCCACAAAGAGCCTGAAACTCCGTGTCAGGTTTGTCTAATTCACCCGAATCACTCGTGTTTGGAACCGTGCCCTATTCTTTTTGGGTTGAGTTCTTTGAATATGTCGCTTAAATGACTGCTCGTTGGCGATCAATGAGCCCGCCATTTCTCAGAGGGATTTGTTTGCATTATGCATCATGCATCATTAGGGACAAAGGATTCTGCTTGTCCGTTTCTGGAGCCGTCTTGGTTGGATCTTGATAGTCTTTGAGGAGAGATCTTTCCCGCCTCCTGGGAAAACTCACCGTTTTTATTCGTCATAATCAAACATTGCGACCAACGACCAACTGCTTTGGAGTTAGGCGATCAACTGGTCCCAGGCTCGGGTTGCTTGTGCATATCTCACGTGACTCACAGTGAGTAGGACTAATTTCGAAATGGAATGGAAAATTTAGCGGGCTAAAATATACTTTAAAATATAGCCCGCTACCAACTAGCGATCGGAAACAAGAAAATAACGTAGCCAGCCAAACAGAACTAAGACCATTTGTGCCGTTTTCTTGCTGGCTTGCAGCTTCTGAGTCGAGGCGGTTACACCTACAACTGCAAACAGTTTTAAGCTGTATAACGATAAAATGGCTAAGAAATCAAACTAAAAATAAAAGTCTCAGTATTTTCAGCTAGATTTAGAGGGATTACCTAACTTCGAAGAAGACATGATCCAGGCAGCAAATAGCCTGATTCTCAGACGCTCCAGGGCCCTCTTATCGAAAGCCCCTGAAACTTTTCAGGCCCGCAAAGCCATTTTTGACCATTGTTAGTTGTCTATATAGGCCTAAAACTTTGTATGAAGGGAACCTCCATTTATATTAAAAATATCATGGAATCAAACAGCTCTGTAATCATACAGTCTGAGATTTGTCTATGGCTTTCCGGGATCGAAAACGTTTCAGGGCCTGCGAGAAACGGGCCCAGGTCGCTCCGGCGCAGCCACACACGTTTTTCTCGAGAACCTTCCGTACTACCCATGACGAAACTTTCACAACTAATTTTTTTTTTTTTTGGGGGGGGGGGGGGGGGGGAGTGGGGTATCAAGTCCACATTCAAAATTACAAATAGGCAAAATATCATATTTTCCTATTTTGCGTAAGATCTGTGTTACATGTTTTTTAATTTGTTTTGCATGAAAGTCTTTGAGAACCTCTTTTATGTGAGAAAAGGCAAGGATATGTTCAATCGATTTTACAAACAATAGTGTAGGAAAACAGTAAGAAAGAACCCACTTAAGCAGACGTCATTGACGAACATTATTTTATTTCTCTGGGTTTGCGCTTTTTAAAACGTAAGTGAAAAGCGGGATTTTTTTTCTTGAAATGATTCAGATGGTCGGCCATAAATCTTTTTGACAAAGGCTGCACGTTCAATAATATGCGCCAGGTACGCAATGCTCAGAGCATTATATGCTTTGATCTCCGTGTAGTCGTGTAGTGATGTGACCTGGTGTGAAAAAGACCTTTACCTTAGAGTTGATGCAAAAACCCGAAGCCTGATTGCAGAGATGAGTGTTTTAAAGCAGAGTGACCTAAAGCACAGTACCGACAGTTAAAATCGAGTAATTAAGAAAATCTGGAAAGCGCATTTCTTATAGTCCAAACTATTCAATCAGATTAACCTTATTATACAAGCACGTCGACTGTGTCCTTGCGTTCTTTGCGCACATTGGATAGCCGGTTGCAGGTGTTTCACATTTATCGGTATAAACCTGTCGTGATAATTTCAATGGCGCAATTTTACAGATCAGTTTTCTGTTCCTTTGCAGAATTATTCAAAACGCTTTTGATTCCAATGGAATTGCATTGTGAACACCATATCTTAATTCATACCATGCCATAAAAAAAATACAGCTAACCAGAATACAAGAAAGCCGTTTTATATTCAATGTTATTATATGGCCGTGTCTCACAAAGACTAGGAACTACAAAATTCGCGAATTTGATTGGCTAAAATCGATATTGACCGCGGTCTAGATTTTCCCATCTTGACCGGCATCTACACCCCTTGCACTTACCGTAATGATTCGATTTATTGAGAAAGAGGGGTTATTCGTGACAGGGCGCTTATTTAATTTTTTGAGAAGCAACCAAATGTTCAAAACAAAATTTTAATAAATATTAAAATAACTAACAAGAACAGAAACTGTAGCAGTAACAAATTGTTGAAAGTTCATTTAATTTTAAGAGAATTGTTCATTTTAGCAGTAAATATATACATGTATGGTACGGTGAATGTTCATGAGTTTATCTATTTGACGTCGATGACTTCAGTGTCATAGGGGCGCTTATAAGAATGGGGGCATTTATTAGAATGAGGGCGCTTATTGGAATAGGGGCGCTTATTGACGAAAACACATTTGAAGGGGGGCGCTTATTCGGAAGGGGGCGCTTATTGAAAGGAGGGCGCTAAATCGAATTATTACGGTACGTTGAGAAATTTGCAAAAAAAAAAAATGCAAAAACGTTGACTTATTTTTGCTAAAAAATAATAAATCAAAGAACCAAAAAGCGCGACGTTGAAAAAGGTAAAAAGAACGAGCAAACTATGGCAAATGTTTATTCAGTTAACAGACACAAAATCACACATCAGCTAAAGACGAATTTGCGAAGTAATTGCAAGGCCAGAGGTTAAAAGCACTTAACACGATTAAAAAGCGGCTAAAATATCTGCAAGAATATTCTATAAGTTTTCTACTTTGGCCATATAATTAATAAACATCTTATTAACCGAGCTTAATCGGTCTGTATGGGAGAATCTTGACCGAGGTCGTGAATACAGACCGAACGCAGCGTTCGTTCTGTATTCACGACCTCGCTCAAGATTCTCCCATACAGCGACTTAATTCAGGTCTAAACTAGAGCAGATGACATGTGACATCTTCCATTCCGACGAAAAACTTGGTTACCAATGATGGCATCGACCGTTTACGAAAGGGAAATGAGAAATAGAAATATCTGACAACTGCAATGCTGAGTTCGATTAAAGCGACGTATTGATGAAAAAAGAGAGCCCTTTCTGCATTTAATTGTTATGTAAACATTTTAGCTATATTTTCTACCTTATTGCTGACTTTGAAAATTTTCCACCAATAAGAGCCCTTACAAGCCAAACAAAGACAGCTTCGTGGCGATTCGCTCACATGGAAAAATTACCGCTCAAGGGCAAATGAAGGGCAAGGAAATTGCATGCATGCAAAAACCCTCACCGCTTCGCAATTCTTCCATAATACTCATTCTTGCCCAAGGTTCTCAAACCTTCCACTACTTATCACTTATATTATGATGCTTATCGTTCTCCAATCTGGAAACGAAACACTATATTTTTAAAATTGCTGCTTGTTTAATCTGCCGGACCTTTAGTTTCTACCTCCTACTCCCTCCTATATTGATATATGGGCCATCTTAAGTACTAACCTCTAAACATTGGCCTTTGTGGCAATGTTCTATCCTATCTGTATAATAAGCTTCAACAGGCGTCACAAGTTGAATTATCTTAAATACAATAAAATTGTTAGAGTATTGATCAGTATAGTCTCCTCTACGGCCGTTTTTTTTTTTTTTTTTTTTTTTTTTGGGGGGGGGGGGGGGAGGGATGTCACTCAACGCTCCCCCGAAGAAGCGTTGAGGGGAATGGATGATCAACATAGACAAGTTAGGATTCCTTATTTGAGGGATGCACAATTGTAGGTCCCTGTAAGGTTCTCCACCAGTAAATTGACCCCACCCCCCTCCCCCTCTCCGATTCCTGGGACGGGGTGGAGAATTAACGTCGTCACACTGTGGATTACACGCATATTTAACAGGTACGGGGAATTTAACACCTGCAATCGGGGCATTTTAATGAGGCTGCTTCTCTTATCCGTGAATTTTGTCACTTTCAAGTGACACATCGCCGCAGGAACTGGCAAGCAAACCCAATCATTTCCTTGCGCCATATTCATTAATTTCAGTGGTCACTACGACACCTCGACCGTGTTCATGCTTAATCCCACCAAATTTTGTTCAGTACTTAGTAACCCAGAGTGAATTCATAACTCATACCAATACTCCAGTTCAATGACCACTGGAAATCCTTGTAAATAGTGGATTGAAAAACGTTCAAATCATCACGAGTTGAGTTCCTTTTACATCTTGCAATTCAGTTTGTCTCCCTTTCACAGTATTTTGTTCCTGTGATCCCCAAAAGGTGTTTCATGTTTCCATGTTCCCGGGCATGTTCCCCAGATGAAATTGGCCATGTTCTCTTGTTCCCAAAAACCCCTGCGAAACCCTCGTTGTTGTCATTTGCGTTAAGTGGGCGGCGTGTGGTAGGACAGCTGCTACAGGCCGGTTGTCATTTTCTCTATTATTTTGTTTCAAATACGAATTAATTAATTTACGGAAGCCCAAGTCGAACGAATTGTCTTGCAAACAAACAAAAAAGTCGGTTTTTAGCTGTAGTTTATGCATACACGAAACATCGATTTCAAACGATTGCTGGTTTTAGGATTCATCACATGAGTGTACTCCTCAGGAACATAGAATTATCATGGCATCTAGTTGAACTATTGATAACTAATGGCAACCACCTTACAGTACAATCATACACAGCACAATAACTGGCGAGTTTAACGAAAGTAAGTGGTTTTAACTCTGAAATTTTTAAAAATTTAGTTCTCAGATCAAAAAGAAAAAAAACCACTTACATCAATGTAGTGAAAGTTTGCTAAAAAAACAACCTCAAATCCTTTTCCGGTAGAATTCAAATTACGGCGAAACTGACGCCTCATCGTTGGAAAAACAGGAATTACCTTTCCCAATACCTTAGGCAATTGCAGCGTTGTGTCTTTTTATCATTGTTTATTTGTGAGCAAGAAACCAGACTCCGTTAACGTTTATAGCAAAGAACTTACTCTTTGTCGACCGTCACCGCTTCGCCAAAACTTCCCGTTGCACGGGTCTGCTAAAAACATTGCAGCAGATGTTTTATTCCAGAGTTGAATTAAATAGAAGTCTGTTGATCCCAAATGTAAACAAGAACCACAGAAACAATATAAAGAAAATATACAACAGTATGACTTGCTCCACTTAATTTTAATACGACCGGACCTGGAGCGATAACTAGAACGAAAAGTGTCTTACTTCGAACAGGTTTTGTCGCACACTAGATCTAGAAAACCTAGCGTTGCGACGCCTTTATCCAACTTCAGTTTATTTATCATGTTTTTACAGTGCACCCACTTCTTTTCTTCATGTCAATTGTCTTGCTAGTTCAGCTCGTGCTTGTTTCTTACCAAAATACTACAGCAAAGGTTTTCCATACTACACTCAGTACCGATATACATTTCCCCTGTTGACGTTTCATATTAATACTTCACATCACAAACGAATTACCGGTATATCACTAACATTTTATTATGTTTACTCGTGAACAGCCGAGAAAAAGAACATCCTGTCTCTGATATTCTGACTATGACTAATCGACTAGCAACCTGTAGACATAGCAGTGAAATGTCTTCAGTTTAGTTCTACTGTCAGCATCCGACAAACGAAACTAGATATTGGAAGAAGAGAAGAAACAAAAACTAAAAGCAACTGATAATCTGCGCTAAGTACTTCAGTGACTACCGTGTATCAGAAAAAAATTGCCCTTGCTAAAAGCGACCAGAAGCGGAGTTTTTATACACAGCATGCAATTTTTTAATACAAGACATTAACTTTGTTTTTAATATACTGCAGTTTACTTACCTTCTTAAGCTGAAGAAGTGGAAGTCCTAGAAAGGTTATCTGCTTGGTTTAGTTAGAAGTGTGAGCTACCAACTTTTTTATGCCTATCATACATGCAAACTCTTGAACAATACGTGTAGCTCTTTCACAACGAGATGTTTTAAAGCGTCACGACGGTGAGAGAAAAAGCACTACCGCAAGTTAGAAGAGATATCAGCTCCGTGAAAGATAGCTTCAATCAAACACAAGGCTTCCTGTCGCTATTGTAGCGGCTCATCAAAGGAAAAATGGAAAATGAACCTTCATTATTCTTATCCTGCTGCATCAGGAAACGGACAAGTGGGAGCTCAAGATGCCATGTATTGATAAGTAGTGCTTCCTTTGTTCATGTAAAGTCTTCTTCGAACTGATCTATTTAATGGGATTCAGCTACATGTAAATACAAGTAGTGGTGGTGGTCACACTAAAAGGCTATACAGCTCACAGCTACTCGTTTTTCAACGCAAAAAAAAAGGACACGTGAGGGAAAGGGCGAGCGCGACGGGGTGGTGGCCGGGGACGAGTTAAGCGTGCCTCCCTTATTGCACTGGCGCCCAGTTCTCTCGCGATTCTTCCTCGCGTTCAACGATCGAAGAAAAATACGAAAAATGGAGGGCTATTTATACTACTTACAACACTACTTACATTATCCTCCACTAACGTTACTTACGGGGTGTTTTCATGATACCGGCGCGACTTTTATTCCGGTGGGAAATGAAAAAGTCATACTCGCACAGGTATGCCGGAATCGCTACGGTGCGACATTTTGTGTTGGTATCCTGTGAACGAGCACAGAGCCACAAGCGGGAACCCGGATGATCTCGCACTGGTATGAAAGTCGCCCAGTATCATATAAACACAGCACTATCACTAGTAACAGCTCTCACTACAGCTGGCCGCGCCTTTATATAATTTTATTACAGCAATAATCTAAGATTAGTGGAGTACATTTGACGCCTTTATAATTATTGGAAGTGCATGGACTACACAATTACGCGATTTTTATACTGTGCCAAGTACGTCGTGACATTTTCTACTGCGCCGGAATTTCCTTGTTGCGTGACACCGCTCTATCTGTCGCATTCACATGTAAACTGGCGGTAATCATCAGTTGATTTATGAGTGCGTTCGAGTCAGGCGCGTTCGAGTATTGTTAGGATTGATAAGATACCAGAAATTACCTAAAAGGAAAACAGGCACAACGCGTGAACTTTTCATTGAAGGTTACTACACGCGAAATTATTACATTCAAAATGAGCTTACAATGATTACCTCGCCAAAAGCCTAAAATGTCGACGAATAACAAAATATGGCACCTTCAAAGAATCCTTATTCAACCCACACTTTGGACCAAATGCTGGCAATTCGGAAGCAATATTGTTACTGTGTGAAATGAATTACAGGGACCACGGAGACCATTTAAAAGTGGTAGGGCAAAAAATCTGGCCGGCGAGACAAACAATTTGTAACAATATTTGGCCAAGATAAACAAGCATTAGGGGCCATGCATTTGTATGCCATCATTTATACAACCCCAGTAAGTATAACCTTGGTATAAATTCGTCAAATAAAACTTCTTAAGGTCCCTAAGCTCCCTACTTTTGAAGTTGCAAACATTTCTCTTGCACGATTGTCGTTGCGACAAACAAACTCATGTGCGACATCGGCTATACAATCACTGTCTGTTGAGGCCCCATTGGTCTCTGTTACCTGCTTGCGGTCATTCAACACGGCTAGGATGCTATAGCCTGTTCGAGGCTTTCGGTCAGTAGGGCGAAAAGCGGGTAAGCGCGAGCGAAGGAAAATTGAGGGGGTCTTGGGAGGGCGGGAAGGCGCCAGCAGCGTTGGTAGCAGGATTTACAGCAAGCAGTCAGCAGATAGTTTGGACTTCCGACAGGATGTCGTCGAAACATGATATCTTTAACAAAGCTTCCAAAACACTTAGCTGCCCGGGTAGCGTCCCAGTACCAACATCTTGGCAGTACGATGCTTCCGGAAGTTGAACTCTGATTCATAGTCGTCACCATTAGCAGTTTGAACCAAGAGAGTCTCTATCTGGGTGTAGGAGCTGAAGCTTTCCTGGTTAAGGTAGTTGCACCGGCAAAATTTCGTATTTTTGTTTTCCCCAATTTTCTTTCTTGTCATGTTCCTCAATGCTCCTATTTTATAGATATATCGATTTTGGGACAAAATACGCACGAGGAGGCGAGAACGGTGAAGTTAAAATTTGGCAATTTACCGGAAGTCAATAGTATTTCTGAGTGGGGAACTGGGTCGGTTGTTAGGCTCTTTGTCCATTTCTTGGCTTTTCTCGACGATATTTCCTATCCGATAGCTGCTTTAGGACGTTGTTTTGATTGTTCGAGCACCATTTGCTTTCCATACGCCATATTGGATTTGAAACTTGTCCCTAGTCCTCAAAAGTCAATGTTCGAGAAACCGGAAGTCTGGGACGAGTGCCGCACCTAGCAACGGATAAACAAACAAAGGTTTTGAGGTCTGCAGACCTTTTAAACAGCGGAAATTCCATCGAAAATGGCGGCATTGAACACGAAGCGCTTTGAACTCTTCAATAACATAGATTTTGCCGGATTTTTCGCGGAATCTTCGCCACAATGGAATTTAATTTGAGTTTCTTGCTAAGCAGGGTTTCACAAAATCACATTTTATTCAGGAATGATCAAACAGTTTCGAATGAAATTTGGCATGTAGTTTGTACTAGTGAAAGACTACAATCGTGTGCTTGGCACACGAGCAAGCATCAAAACTGTCCGTATGGTGGCCGCAGATGTTCAAGGTAAAAACAATTGTTGATATCTTTTTGACAAATTTTAATATCCGATTTTGCAAGCACAGATTTTTGTGTTATTTGATGAGGAATCGAAATAAACTTTAATGATTGCCAAATAACTAAATGGCTGCAGGAAAAACTTTAAAATGTTAAGATACGCTGTTGGTAATAAAGTTAATTATTAACATGAAAAGGTGTCATTGTGTCAAAAAAAAATGTTGACAACTCATTCACCAGATAAAAATGACTGTGTGTGGCAGGTTTGAAGAATTTTGGATGAAAATATCCATGTTTCTAGTATTGTCAAAAATGCACTAAATTTGCCAGTCTTGCCAATAACACTGACGATAAGATCAAAGGTCTCATAATACACCTTTGTAAAGTGATCTTTGGCAGTACGGTAGGTACGGTGAGAACGCCTGCGAAAAATCTGGAAAAATACTGTCGTCGCGCAGCTTCGCTGAGCCTTTGACTTCGCGTTTTGTTGCTTTCAAGTGGTAAAATGAAAAAAATATCCAGTCATCTGGAGCCCTAAAAAATTTAACCCAAGCAAAAAAGTGGTAGGGCTATAGCCCTACCAGCCCCTCCCCCTCCGCGGGCCCCCTCCGCGGGCCCTTCCAAAACGTTGACGATAAGTCTTACTTGTGTTTGCTAATTTTCGATGCCTCGTTACCAAATCTCGATAAAACTCGAACTCGTTTTTTCTTTTCTGCGGCTTTTCTCGTTTCCAGAAAGCTTCTGCCTCTTCAATGAGTTCATCTATACCGTGCTCCTTGGCCGTGTTTTAGCCGCCATTTTGTTCGCAGATTTCAGTTTTATGCCCAGTCTATCGTAGCCTCCCACGCAGTCGTTTTTAGGGGAGATCGGATTGCACTCGCGAGTGCAATCCGATCTCCCCTAAAAACGACTGCGTGGGAGGCTAAGTCTATCGTGGCGAAGAGAAGATCGTGTCGTTCTGTCGTTCTCGTTCGTTCACATTCGTTTCGTCGTCGTTTCTCGCGCCAAGGCCCCGCCGGCTAAGAGAAGCAAAAAGGGCTATGGGGACGAGAACGGGTCTTACACCAAGTTTCCACCAAGTTTACAAGTAAACACCACCGACAACACCACCAAGCTAGTAGAAGCTAGTGACACACCAAGCATTACACGAAGCGCTACCCGCTCCCTCTGAGGCTGGAAGGTTGTGAAGAATGGGGCTAGAAAATGGCGTCGTGAAATTTGACATAGGCACATTTGTCCTCTGTTACCGAAGATTGTGTCTTCTAATTCAACCATTCAGAAAAGGATACGAAATTTTCCTCTACGTCACCAGGTACAAGACGCGGGAAGATTTCCTTATAGCCCTGCTTATGCATACAATTTCAATAATTTTTAAGACTATAACCGAGCATTTTGCGTGTGAATGGTTGTGTGGAATAATTTTTGTGCATAATCAGTTATGAGGCTATATGTAAATCTTTC
Organism: Meandrina meandrites; assembly: GCA_963693305.1. Classification (NCBI taxonomy): domain Eukaryota; kingdom Metazoa; phylum Cnidaria; class Anthozoa; order Scleractinia; family Meandrinidae; genus Meandrina; species Meandrina meandrites. Next base: position 17,910,109 of record OY855905.1, on the reverse strand, counting down.
TCAGGACGCTGTGACAGCGTTTATTGTATATACTGTACTTCAATCGATCGTGCCATAAAAATCTACAAATGTGAATCTTAAGGTGATGTTACAGGGGACAACTTGAAACAACGATTTTTAGCGCAACAATGTTGCGTGAAAAATCGTTCACCGTGTAACATGGTATCGAGGACGATTTTTTGCGCAACATTTGAAACCAAGTCAAAAACTCACAACGCAAGATGATGAATATTCAGAAAGTTGGCTTGTGTAACAGGGCCGCCGTCGATTTTTTGCGCAACGCCTTCCCAGTACTCTTGCCGCTTCCGATCTCGCGTGAAATTTAACGAGCCCAGGGACTTGGCTTGTAAACAAACCAAATGGCGTCTGCTGTTGATTGTGCCGACGAAGAGATGCAGATTTTAGAAGCCCCCGAGAGTAATGTGACATAAAACGGCGCTGAGAGGATGGGGCTAATTGCAGTAATAACTCTCTCTTTCTCTTTACCTTTCTCTCCTCTTCATCAAAGTCTACGCCATCAACTAAAGGAAGCAAATTAACAAAGTTTTGACGCCACCACCGACAACGTCCATCGGCCACTATCTTTGTTTACATGGCCTGGACGCGCGTTGCTTGGATACGCAAAATGTTGTGAGTCGGGTTGCGTGAAGAATCGTCTCGTGTAACATGCATGTTGCCAAGTTCATTTTGTACGGTGTTGCGCGAAAAGTTGACTCATGTAACATAGCATGAAAAGTTGACGCGGTGTTGCGCGAAAAATCATTGTTGCAAGTTGTCCCGTGTAACATCACCTTTAGTGAAACAAGAATGAGATAGTTTTCAGCCAAGAACATGGGGTGCGAGCATTTCCTTTTTTGAACTGATTCAAAACGGCATGTACTAAAACCCGAAACAACAAAACGAAACCACCGAAACGAAACGAGCGAAATGACCGAAACGAAACCGCCGAAACAACCGAAACGGCCGAAACGAGCGAAACAAAACAAAATCGCCAAAACAAGGAAAACCATTACTTTTATTGAGAGCTAACCGTAAACAGGCTAACCTGGGTGTTTTTCAGGCTAACTTGAGCAATATTCAGGCTAACCGGAGTGCTATTTAGGCTAACCTGAGTGCAAGGTACACTCTGGTTAGCCTGAATGGCACTCCGGTTAGCTTGAATATCACTCAGGTTAGCAAGGTTAGCCTATTTACTGTTTAGCTGAGTGTGCCTTATACATGTAACTGAAAAAGTACAGTATCTGCAGTAAGGATGTGCAATGCAATACTAAAAAAAATGGCCCTCTGTGAGGACATGTGGTTACGTTTGGACTACGTGGCGGTCAGCAGTTACACCAATAAAAGCAAGCACCTTGCATATTTTAAAAGTTGAAATTGACCCGAATTCATTACCTGTAGTAGGTAGTCTCGTGGTTAGTATTTTCGTTCCTGACACGATGGATCCGGGTTCGACTCCCCCATGGCGCATTATTTGTTGAACATTTTCTTTTTTTTATTTTTTTTTCAAGATGTCTAGTACATTCCCTGTATTTAGCTGCACGTCCAAGTCCTGAAAACTCCATTTGAAGTTCATAGTTTGGGTTAAATTTCATGCCGTGTGTCTTGAGAAAATCCTCCTTGACAAACGAACCGGAAACGAAGATTTTTAAGACATCAATGTTCACTTGTTTCTGCCGTTGAGTGTTCTCCAGATTCATTTCCTTCAATTCTAGACTTCAAAAGATGTCTTGCAATCGTTAACGGAGAAAAAACATTGCCTCAAAAGAGCCTACAACAGACGCCATTTTCTTTGTTTGGTCAACCATGCGTGAGTATAGCGCGTGGGAAAACGAGCCTGCAATGTCATATACGTTCTGACAACGTGGTAAAAAGACAAAAAAATTCCGTGTACTGCGTGGTACTTGTAAGACTAAAAAAAATAAAAACAAAGTTCTTACAAAATGAGTATTAAGTCCCTTTCGAAAAAGAAAAATCTTCCATATGTTTTGGGCTCAGCACTTCTTCTTCTTCCACTAAAGAAGAGTTCTGACAACGTGACGGTCAGCAGTTATTCCCATGAAGCATAGTACGGTTACTGACGTAACCACAAAAAATGAATCAAGTTTGATCAAACCAGTCACATGGATGGAAGACTAACTAATTGTATGTCAGTAAGAATCAATCAACTTTTTATTACATGGGCTTTACACAGATCTTACCTCAAGCTAACAGTCAGATGGTTTTAGAACTTTTTTTAACCTCCCATGTTTTGCAGCATAATTTGCAGAATTAGGAGCCAATATGTTGCAATTCCTGTTACTACAGTGTACCTCAAAATTTCAGGTAAAACTAAAGGAAGAGTTATGTAGTGGGTATGATTGCTATCATTTTCATGGAAATTAAAGTGCTTAATTTATTTTTATAGATGGCAGTCACAAAGGGTTACTTTGCTTGTCATGGTGTTTACCATTTATCTTTCCATCATGCATCCAGGTATGCTGTAATGGGTCATTACATAGTGCGAGGCATGTGAGCCATTCCTACATAGCACTTCGGTTAGCCTGCATGGCACCCCAGGGGGGGTACTCGAAGTATACATGACGGGGGGGGGGGGGGGGGGGGTCTGACGTATTTTTTTGGGTTGAAAATTTACACGCTCTGTATTTTTTTGGGTCAAGAGATCTGTCATGTATTTTTTTAGGTCATAAAAAATACGCATATTTTTTTGGGTCTTATCTCTGAGCGAACTTTTCGTTTCGGGTTTTCCTTGCAATCAGTGGATCAGAAAAATATTCATTCAAACTTTTTATCAGCGACGTGTGTTCCGGAGAGACTGTTAATAATAAGAAGACAATACAATGTACATTTGTAATCTTGTTTTTGGGTTGGAAATTTTAATGCCAGGTATTTTTGGGGGGTCTAAAATTTCAGGCTCGTGTATTTTTTGGGGTTATTTGCAATATGAAGCTCTGTCGAACCTCCCCCGTCATGTCTACTTTGAGTACCCCCTGGGAATGGCACTCCAGTTAGCCTAAATAGCACTTCAGTTAGCCCACAGTTCACTTTGGTAGCTTGTCGTTAGCCTTTTTAGTGGGATTAGGCATGCCCCACTGCCTTGCCTCACACGCCTCGCATATTTGTAAGACTCTGCTGTAATCCTGTTTTAATAATTGTTAGTTGTTTACGAAATGTTTAACAGAGTTTGCATGGAAGAGTCAACCTCATATATTGTCCCAGTATTATGAAAATTGTTTGTATGGAAACTGAATGTACATTACTGAAAACTCTGACAGTCATTACTCATGTTCAAAGGCTCAGATTTTAGGAAAAGGAAATTGATTGATTATTGGGAAAGTTACAGTACCTTTAGATGTTTTGTTTCTCAGTAATAACCTCCTTTTGAACAAAGCCAAAGAATTCTATGTGGTACCCATAATATCACATCATAGAGAACATGGGCATGTTTATGTTTTGGTTTTAATTTAATTATTGTCGGTCTAATTTTTAGTGCAGAATGCACTTTTGTGATGGTTGTTTGTATTGTTATCTGCTAGCTTGCTAAAAAAGCTAAGGTGTAGGCTTTGATAGTTGATAAATTTATTAATATCAGTTGATAATTAAGATGGTTTCCGTTGAAAGTTCAAGTATCTCACTGCAATTTATTTCTATAAGTGACCCCCGCAATTAAATTCTAAAGCATTTCTCAAGAAAGTTAATGTAAAACCTTGTAAAAATGCCTAAAAGGCGTGGTTATTTTGTTTTGAACTGACATGAAAACTCTGTTAATATAACTAAAATATGGAAAACTTCAAGTTCATTTTTCAGCTTGTGAGTTTGTGAGTTAAAGTTTTGAAAAGTTCTTCTTGACTGTATTCAAACTGTTAACATGCTACCAGTATTTTTTGGTATCTTTATTTTTATTGCTTGATTGCTCAGTGGAAACCATCTTAATCCTAATTATTCTTCTGTGGGGGTAAGGGGTGGGGAGTACCTGACTGTATGTACTAGGTAAAATGTGGAGTATATCCATGTTACTCTTACTCTCACAGACTATACTATACTCGTAGTATAATTCTTCCAAGAATAGGGAACTTTGCTGTAAAGGCATGCACAGAAGATCACAGAATGAACTGACAACTGTGATCTCTACGTTAAATGAACAGCATACAGAATCTGATAAAAAACACGTTCTACACACAGTCAAGGTTCTGTAGTGATTCCTGGTGTTTTCCACCAGCACCAGAACATGACACCATGAATTTCAGTGTCAGGTGTGGTTTAATGCATTGAAATGCTAAGCTACAGGGAAACTGCGAGAATTTTTGTTAATGCTTCGGATTTATATACCGTAAAATTCAGGTTATTATAAAAAGCTCCCCCCCTTATAAGCCCTCCCGGTTATAGGCCCATCAACCTAGAAACAAGAAAATACATCCGGTTATAAGCCCCCCTCTGTCGGATGACAGCACTGAACAGAGCTAAATGTTGCTTTATTATGACTTTTTACCTTAAAGACATATTACGATCAACACTGTCATGGCTCATTTCAAAATGCTTTTTTTATTCCGCTTATAAGCTCCTCCGAATATAAGCCCCTCCGTTCATAAGCCCACCCAAAACCCCTTAGCATGTTAGCCCCTTACTAACTGTTGATGGTCCAAATAGCTCAATTTTGATATATTGACATTTAGCCTAAAACAATAGACCTCAGTACGAGGCTCTGGGGAATAAACTATAGAGTTTGTGGGGTTTATTCCCTGAGCCTCGTAGTGATGTCTATTGTTTTAGGCTGAATATTAAAATATAGAAATTGGGCTATTGTTCTATTAATATCAAAGAACATTTCAAATGTCATTCTAGCAACTTGATTTACTGCACCTTGTGCCATAAGTGCTCAGCTCTCTGTATCGGCAAGACTGGCTACACCCCCTGAAAACGTCTTTGGAAAAATTCTTGGTATCAAGCTCTGCTCGGGCAACAATGTTAATGTCTACCAGAAACGACTGGAAATGTGGCTACTCATTAAGCTGTGAACTGCACTACTAAGTGGGATAAACATTAACTTTTTATTTTTTGTGGGTTCAAGAAAGGCCCACAACCTATTTTTGTATGTTATATCTTGATTTTTAGAACAAAATTGTTTTGCCAAAAATTAAACGATAAATCTTCGTAAACCAATCAGAACCCATTTCCACTCAAACAACAATATTTTAAGATGGCTGTCGCATTGGCCAGCGTACTCGATTTCCAAAGCCAAAGTATCGCATCATTGGAATGTTAATGTACATTTAAAAGATTAACTCAGAGTCTCAAAGGATAGTGCAGAATGCAAAGGGGCCGATTTATTAAAAGCACGATGTTGTATTTTTGTTTTGTTTGCCTTATTTCACTTTCAATAAGATGTTGACACACTAAACATTATACTTCTTTTCGTTTGTAACATGATACTTTTGTTTTTCTCTTCAGCATATGTACATGTAGTGTGATATTACTTTTTCTCCTGTTTTGTTTTTACTCATAATTTTGGCTATGGAATTAACGAGTCTAAGAAACCAGAAAACTGGGTCCAGCGACCCAACCCTTGAATTCAAACTATCAGTGGCAACACATACTTACACTGAAATTTACACTGCTTCCAATGGTCTAAGGTGTCAAAGTTTGGCCAATCACTGCAACCTGTAATGAGTTGTCTCATTAATTTTTACACGAGTGATTTTAAACAAGAAATACCATACTAAATCACTCTCTCACGGAAGTTGTTCTCAAAAAGTAATTAACAAATCAAATAAAAAAAACATCTCTTTTGCAAGGGTTTTCAAAGAGCAGAACACCTGGAATATTTTTGCTTACTTAATTACAAAAGTGTTTTGCAATACATGTACATGTGTATTTACCACAGCTATGCGATGAAAAAGGCTTTTTTGCAACACAGCAACATCAATAGTAGCTGAGTTGCTTTCAATAAATTAATTAAACAGTTGACACTGATATTATCAACACATGTTTTTTCTCAGTCTATGAAATGTACCATATCAAGAATTATTTCACATGGAGCACTGTGACCCCTTAAAGTCTAATTTAATTAATTTGTGGTTTTAACTTGGTGCCACAGAGTCTACAAGAATCGTACCACAGAGCAAAGCACACAATGCTCATGAGTTCACGCATGTAATAAATTCATCTTCTCTGCATGCTTCAGCATAATTTTCCTGCTTAAGAAAGAATAATACCACAAGGAAAGAAAATAGTCTTCTGAAACAAATATATAGTCTACATGTATGTGCTCTTCATGTAAAAGTAACGTTGATACTCTCCACGACTTACTTAGTCCCTTACCCCCTTCACAAGAATAATTAATTGATATTAACTAATCAATTGATTATCAAAGTTTATGCCTGTGTGCTTTAGGGGTTTAGCGGACGACGGCCCCAGACAACCATCACAATAGTGCAACAGAAACAGCATTAAAGAATACTCACTTCTCGTTATGATATCAACAGAAGTGCAAACTGACAGTGGGACCGAAGCACATTGTTTTTGCCCCTGTGTTGAACTCTCGCCCTTCCTTCTTTCTAATGCAGTATGTCAATGCATTAAGCCAACTTACCACATACTTAGGTCCGCATCACGCACATGTGTTTTGTGTTATTGTGTTGGGAAGTCGGGGCAGCGATTTGAGTGTAATTTCGAGAGGTTTAAAGAAGGGGTAGAAATATTTTCATCTTATACTGCTACGCTGCAGACACTTCAAAAAGCTCATTTCATTGCTATAACTTAGCTTTCCCAGTATCTTTTATCCCACCCAGCAGCCTTTAATTCCTGAGTTTCTTGATTGATTTCCAGTACAAACTGTACTGTGCAGTCTTGGTTCTCAGTGTTTACAGAGACACATGAGGGAATGTTTACTTGTCAAAATAAAAATTTTAGGGACAAACCTACCTTTCCCTTCATTATTGACCCCAAGTATCTTTGCCATACAAAAACGAGGAGAATACCATCGACATTTCAGCCCATCGAATCTCAAACCTAAAGAACTTAATAGCGGATCCAGAAACTTCATGTGCGCCATAACTGAAGTGTAACGTATAATGACAGCAAACCCTGGGATTGCAAAGTACATTAGACGGACTGGAAATCATCTTCTCAAACTCATTAATAATTCATCTTGTTAAAACAAAGGAAATCAGAACCGTGACAGTGGTTTGGAAATCTGATCCTAATTAGCATAGATTTTTTTGATTTTATTTCTCCATTTACTCCTTAGTTTTTGTTTCAGTTGAGAGGATATATCAAACACTTGAGACAGTGTTTCATCAGCTATCCAAACAACTCGAATTTCATCACAAATACTCCGCTACGGGTCGTTTTTTAAACTCTCTTCTCGGTGTTTCTCGTGTTTAATATATTACTTCAACAGTGATACATGTATGCAGCAATGACCAACCAACTTCAATACTCAACAAAAGTTTTATTGAAAACCCCTAGACTCAGAAGCATTATAGCCTGCATTTCCTAACTGTTGTTTTTCTCTAGTTTAGAATGCTATTAAGGCTAAATGGAGTGCCATTTAGGCTAACTGGAGTGCAATTTTTATTTTACCTGCAGTGTATCTTGTGCATCTACCACTGATTTACTCAACAGTCATGCTTTTTTTGTCTGGGGTGAGAAAGTTTGGATTAAAAAACTCAAAAGGCAGTGTTCACTTTAGAAGAAAGAAAGTACAAGGGAAGGAAGATGACATGAAATTGGTAAGTGTTTATTAAATAAATGAACGAACAAATGCACACCAAATGAATGAACAAACTAGACAAAATTATTGAATATAGAGGGCGTGTAGCACTTGTGTCGCGGTTGAATATATTTGTGTAAAATTGTTTGTTAAAAAGTGTGAAGTTGCTGATCATGATGTTAAATAATTTGTTTTCATGTACTAAACCTTCAAAAGCAATTCAATATAAGAAAAGGATTTATCTTTATATGTTCACAAAGTCATGTGTTTAATTCACAAAGATGCCATAAAATCAAATGCAACCTACAAAAGCACTGAGAATTATTAATAGTTATAGCAAATGCACCAGCAATAGAATTATGTTTAATGTAAGTAAGTTTATTTCACATTGACTTGAAACTCTTAACGACTTAATTGCCAGTGGTTTTTCTGACAAAAATAGTAGAAAAATATACACTAAGAACAGAAATGGTGGCATACAACAAAGGAAATACAAGGAAACAACAACATATACCTGATGATTATTAGGATTAATACAAGGCAAAACACTCAGGAACAAACATAAACAAGCCTTGCTTTGATAAAAAAATGAATTTCCCTACGATTTAGTTATAACATCTGAACATGAAACTATTTAAACATGACCACAGTGGACTGGGTAGGAAGTCCACAGCCGAAAACGGATTGGTACACCAGCCCTGCATTAGCTACTTTGCATTTAGCTAGTTCAAAAAACAAAAAATAACCAATTCTAAGATTATGTAGTTCATGATAATTTTTATGATGAAAAATAACTTATTTCTTAGATTATGAAATTTTGTACATAGACTTCATGCATTTTGGAGGCACAGCTTCCTGATTTCTCATCTGTAGACAGATGAAGCCCTTTACACCTTTATTAATGTGATGCATATAGCCTTTACTGTCTGGCAAGACCTCATAAATCATGCCCAATGGCCAGCAACCTCTCAGCATCTTCTTGTCGACAATGAGAACCAGATCACCTACAGTGAAGTCATGAGTTCAATTTTTGCCTTTTCTGAGGTACAGGTAAATAATCTTCCATCCATCTCTTCAAAATGAATTTGCTAGGTATTGTGCTTGGTGCAAACGCTTGTTATACTTGTGGTGACCTTAAAGATATCCAGCAGAAGGCAGTCTGAAATTGGATTTCAGAAGCAGGAGTTTGTTCAGCATCAGCAGCTGGATCATCTGGGTGATCACTAATGGGGGTTAAAGGCCTCCCGGGGGGGGTGTACTCCCATAAATTTTGGATATTTAAGGGAAAAGAAAACGAAAATTGATACCCTTTTTAAGGCCCAAACCCAAAAAATGACACCCTATTCAAGGAAAGGAAAAGCATTAGGTGACGATCCAAATAACGGCTAACCGCACACGGCAAAACACAAATCTTTACAATGGATAGTTGAACAGATAGTTTAAACAAGCCATTTTTTTTCTTTAATACGTTTAGTTGGGCATTTATTTTAGCTGATAGAATTTAGGTACAATTAAGGAACTTAGGAATTTTAGGAACACAATGCCAAAAGGAGCAAAAATGATACCCTATTTACGGACCAAGAACCTCAAAAACCATACCCTATCCCACGGCACATACCTATATAGCCCATATATGGGAGTGATCCCCCCGGGAAAGGCCTATCATTGAGTGTGCTCTCCACTTCACACAAAAGGATGGACAGTGTTTTGTCATTACCCATGTGCTCCTTTAATAAGGCGCCAAAATCTTTCATATGGAGAGGATGATACATTCCCAGAAGCCACCTTGATGGCTGGCCTAAGGAGGGTCAGATGACCACTAAACATTGTCCATCCCAAGATGATTTAAGACTTAGGTTTGGTGGAATCGCTTTTAATTAGTGCTTCTCCCATCTCTCAGTCAGTGCCAGTTTAGGTAGTGCCATTGTCACTCTCTATCTCCTTTGACTTCCCTCGGTGGCTGGCACATGCTGATGCACACAGATAAAGGAGTGTGCTTGTAATGTGTGTGACTTCAATATGCACCACCCTCATGGTTAGGTATGTAAACAAACATCTGTAATGTTTTATCTCACTGCGCCCTTGCTTAACAAGGTCTCTGGTCTACCACAGGTAGTTCTGCTGGAAATGCACCATGCAGGACAGCTTTGACATCAACTCTCTCTGCAGCAATAACCTTGGCAACAGTCAGAAGTCCCTTGGTAATACTTTCTGGTTCCTTGCTTATGGAGCCAACTAAAGACTTGGAACGTACTAGACAGGCTATGGCCTTTTGAAGGCTGTCCCAGGATGAGTACTGGGACAACAATGGGTCTTCCAACATCCTACCATGAATGATCATATTTGCAGAACCAGAGCGTTTTTCGCACTCACTGTTATCTCCAGGCACTTCCAGCAACTGGAAGGGTTGCTCAGGCCAATATTTCTTTTCCTTCCACAGGAACTTCAGCCCGCAAAGCCACAGTTCCATCTTGTGTAGCTGAGAACCTTTCACTCCTCTGGACACAATGTCAGATGGCTTCGTACATGTGTCAGTGTGTCGCCATTGCAAGTGCACTGCAAGACAATGGTGGAATCTGTCTAGTAGATTGTGTCATGTATGGGGTACTCTAGCTCATTTCAAATTGTAACCCCTTCTCAGTTTGAAGTGTTACGTTACGCGCCCGTCGTCCCCTGCCAGGCTCTTATACGGGACTTCACAGTATAAAGGCCTTGTGCGATTCAGAACGTTTTTGCAACGTAAGGATTTAGCCTATGTTTTTATGTTTTGGCTACCTGTTTACTTAGCTTCGCCCGAAGCCGTACGCATGTACTATCCTCCACAGTCTTTGACAATCTTATCCGGAAAGTGTGGTAAGGAAATCCTGTCGTCCCTTACTTTTATAAACTTGAACATTCAAGCTGTAATGCTGTAAACGCAGTGTAAACGTCATGGAAAATTAAACTGGAGTAGAACTGTTTAGACGTCTGGATGGTACCTATGTTTCTCGCACCCGTTCTACCCAGAAAGGCGGCCACTACACAAATCAAGCAATTCAACCTCACAGTGACTACTGCAGCTGTTATCTTAAGACTCTGTTTGGAGATCTTTTTCAGGAGAGTCATGTGAGATATACCAAGAGCAAACGAACCATGCACAACACCTTTGTCATCAACAATTCAGAGAAACAATACTGCTCCTGGCAGCTTGAGACATCTGAAAACAGAATTCTTCTCAAACATGCAAGCCCCTTCTTCCATCCTTGCTATATATACAATGGAATCGGCATCCAAAGTCTGTTCATTCCAGCCATATTTCTGCTCACAAAGGCTTTGCAACAGGTTACTGGCTGGCAGGATGACAGGTGCAACAAACCATAGAGGGTCATACATTAAGCTTGCCAGGGGAAGTTAGTGGGGGCAGGGAAAGTCGAAACTGTGGAGAAAAAAATTGGTGAAGAATTTAAGTTGAAGCCAAAGCGTGAGGCCTCTGGGGAAAGAGTCTTGCCAGACCAGCTCCAAACAGCTCTCTGAATGCTGCCTCCCAAGTGGGCAGAAAAGGTCCTTTGTATTGAATGCTGCCCCCTAATTGGGCAGAAAATATCCTTTGTATCACCTTTGTATTATTCTGCCTAATTGGTGAACAGTAATTTTATAGATCGTTTTCACATGATGTCGTCACGAGGTACCAAAATACAAAACTAAAGAGACGCCAAGTTTTTATCCACATCAGGCATAAGAGGTACTAAAACAATATCTGTTGGCAACTTTTCAGCTCAGTAATGTCCTTCGTTTGGAAATCAGTGCACTTTGAATTTCAGAGTTATGGCAGTGTGTGACACACAGTTATGATAAAAATATCTTTTGATTTTTAGGCATTTGAGAAGTTAAAGTAGCAGGATTTATTATTATGTTTATGCAAATGTTTGTTTGTCCAGTACAGGTGATCAGTGGACTAGATGACCAAAGTAGGTCTCAGATGTTAACAGTATTTTCCAGCCACCATATTGGTGTACCACGGAGGTACACCAATATGGTGGATCCATACTGGGCTCTGTTAATTTGTGCAAAACATGTTGACGAATATCTGAAGTTTGGGATAGGGCACAGACCTAAAACTTGGAGAAATTACTTCTTTACTTCTCTCCTATAATATTCTAGTTTTTTGACCTCATTCACTCCATGGTTTTTTGATTTATATTTTTATTGCGTGATAGTGAAAATGATCTATAGTCATTTTCATGTGGCCACCAGTGCATCACACAGGTAAACAAGCCACTATTTATGATACAATGTACCTCTGACTGGTCCAAACAAGAATTTCCCGGTGGATCTTCAAACTTCTTTCTTTCTGTAATCCAAAATGATTGCCAGCTTTTTTTTAGCCTGCCGATACAGCAACTGCTGTGTACGAACACATGAAAATAACTGTAAAATTACTGTTCGCCGATTGGGCAGAATAACACAAAGGTGATACAAAGGATATTTTCTGCCCAATCAGGGGGCAGCATACAAAGAGCTGTCTGGAACTGGCATGGTAAGACTCCTTCCCCAGGGGCTCCTCGCTTTTGCTCTAACTTTTCTCCACCAATTTTTTTCCAGCAGTTTCACTTTCCCTTGTTGCCACTTACTGCCTCTGGGTCTCTGAGGATGAATTCCTCTATGTGTGAGGGCTTCTTCTTCATCCATAATTCGAAAGTGAAAGTAGTCTTTACATTTCTATCATTACTAATTACTTTTTTTAGCTGAAAACAGACTGCTTTGTCAGTCCAATAGGCAGACTTTAGACAGTCATCTATGTAGAAGTTGTGGTTGACAGTGATAATGGTTTCCACATCAAATTCGCCCTGATCATCTGAGTATCCGAGGCTGTTTTAAGACTAAAACATGCACACGTTATAGATGACCTGGCTCTGAAGAAGTACACTAACATCTGGTCACCAGCTGGCTCTCTTGAGAGTTCATTGCTTGGCTATCACAGAAATCTCAACGCATGACAATCTTCAGGAGCTTCCTGTATGTGGTGGAAGATGCCCTCCACATCAGGAGCAATGGCTACAGGTTCTTGGCAGAAACATGAGTCAGAAAGCCTACAAGTTCATTCATCAGGTGTGGACCTTGTAGAAGCTGAATGTTCAGTGAGGTGCCCTAAACTTGGCTGCACAGTCAAAGATGACTCTCGCCTCCCTGGTTTTAGAGGATGAAAAACTGGTTGGTGGGGTAAGTACCAGGCTGGTGCATCCTTCACAGCTTCCTGCCCACCACAAGGAACTTGTTTTGCATAATGGTTAGAGACATTTCTAGCCGTTTATAGTGTCTTTGTATTCCTTGGTGAGGTGAAGGTCACATTGGAATTGTTTCTTTAGATAGCCCAATCTTCCCATTGCAAATTCATGATTGCTTGGGGGGCTTATAGAGTTTTGCCCCCATGGCAACCCCAACTGATAGTGGCCATTCACGAGCTTCACAGAACCCTCCATTTGTGATAGAGCTCTTTGATCTTTAACCGACATTGTGACTTTCAAGGTAATCATAGCCTCATTTAAGTCACTCCTAGGCAGGCTTTCCATTTGCTGATGTGTTTCGTTGTCATAGCAAACAAAGTTCACACTAAAGCAATCTCTATCACACGAGTTCAGTGGACCCATCAGTGTCCATCTGAGTGGGGTACCCACATAAGGTTGATCATGCCTGACATGCCTCTGGTCAAACACCCAATGTTTTTCAGGAACTTCGCTGCCAGTGAGCATCTACACCTTATGAGATTGTGTTCTCAGAAAGTCCATTCTATTCAGATGAGACCACTTAGCAGTATCTTCCATAGTTGTGGACTTCCTTTAGTTAAACACCATGTATTCAATGTCCAGACAGACAATTTTTTCTTCCATTTGTGATCCTCAAGCCAGGTGTGTCATTCACAGTTGCTAGTGAGAATTCCTTGGCATGACCACCTACTTGGAGTTTTTCCATTAGATTAACATCACATGTCTGAACCATGAAGTAGAGGATGAAGTAGAGGATGAAGTAGAGCATTTGTCACAGTTGTGTTGTGCTGATGTTTTCCTCTCACAATGACTGGAATGATTCTTAAGCAAACATTCTTCTTGCCAGCACCTGTACACCTGTATCATCATGCAGACCAGTTTCCCTGACCCTGTTGACAGCATCAATTCCAGTCTCCCTGGCTCCGCTGTTAGTACTCATTCCAGTCTCTTCCAAGGTGACTTCAGGATTGTTAGGAGGGGGGGGGGTGCTGTTATTGTTTTTTTTTTAACGTGCAGAATGTTGTGGTGTTTCCAGCCAACCCATTTATATGACACTTCATTTTACTTCTGCAGTCTATGGCCATGTGTCTGCTTCTGACACAGTTGTCACACAGTTTCGCTTGTCTAACAAAGCTTTTCTCTTTGGCGTCATAAACTCACACTTCCACAGTCAATGTTGAATAGAAAAGGACAGAACACAAATGACAATTGACAATAGGGGGAGTTGCATTTACATGAGCACTGTTTGCAACATCCTCAGACTGCATTGTAAAGGTATTTCCTTTCTAAGGAGGTGGCTTTTCTTTGGTGCTGCTTTAGAACTCCATTCTTTGTCTGGTGCCTATCCAACCCTTTCCTCCCATACAGAGTGTTTGTCAACACAGCTTTCTCTTCAACAAACCTGGCTAAGTGCATGAAGTTTGATTAGGTGCCAGCTAGGGTTAATCAGCCGGTAAAAGCAAATGGTCCCTGTCAGTGTAAAGATAAGAATAGGGACAGTGTATAAAACTCAGATCCACTTCGTACTATCTATGTAGTTATCTTCAGAGCCCTTTGTTTCTTACACCGAGGCCCTGCCGGTTAAGTGATGTGAAAGAATGAAATTGCTAAAGTAGGAGATGGTGTGGCCTAGTGGTTAGGGTGCTGGATTTGTAATCTGGAGGTCCCAGTTTCAAATCCTCCTCCCTGCCACTCTATGGACTTGTGTTCGGTGGTCCCAAATTCAACTTCTCTATGCTTTGTAAATAGCCAACTGGTCAGCCTCCTGCCAGTTGGGATTTTAAACAAGTTTCTGTTTCATTTACAATATTTGTTTATTTATTTTGCAGTGTCCTCAATTAGCACAGTAGTGCTAAGTACACTGACACTTAATTTTTTTGTTAAGGACAAACCTATCATATTTTTATTATGGGATGCAGAATATCCAGTGCTTGCAGTGTTGTATCAGTTAGACTCATTAAAGTTTACACTGTACCTTTGAAATACATGTACAGTTAAGTAATACTGAAACAAAAAAGCTGGCCTAGTGGTGTGCAAACAAACATGTGTGCAATCCACCACAATCCATCCCTTGTGGGAGGTCCCTGGTGGCCGTTTTGGGCATGTTTCTAATCGATGAGTATAATTGCTTCTGTAATATACGTGTACTACATGTAGCAAATAAGTAACTCAAATTTCAAATTATGGTGAAACAGATCTAGAGGTTACCCTTGTCACCTCCAACTGGTGTACAATGTGTATGATGTGGCTCAATGTTACCATACATGTAGATACAAAAACTTGATTGTCGATGCAAGAGCCATTACATCCAGTCTCTACTCTGCAGAACTGCTTTGTTAACAAGTTATAATTTCTCTCAATGTAGGAACTAAAACTTGCAGCTATGAAGCAGGCTCATGAGGATCTGAATGAGTTCATTAATATGTAAGTCAGGTTTGATACTTTCTAAGATAATTATTTTATTAGTAAGGGGCAGTGTTACATTTCAGACTCAATTATAAAACTCAGTTTAAACTTATGCATAGTCTGAAGATAAAAATGTGTTTTACAACACTTTACTGATCAATGTATTTGCATGTTTTTGCATATCAATATGTTCATTTAGTTATTTCCTTTTTCCAATTGATATATTTGCTTCAGAGAAAATGATAGTGAGAAAAAAGAGGTCATGAATGAATGTTATCTACAGTAGTGTATAGCATTGGTTCAAAATTTATTCCTTTGTACTATGTGCCAAAGATTTTTGAACTAGCTACTCCAAATCTTTGTTGTTTAGTGATTGTGTTACTATTTGCTTTCATTTCCATTGCCATATTAACAGTTGCACCACAGACAGCCCAACCATAACATTTGCATAGAAACTCACTCACTCATCCTCATTGTGACCAGTGGCAGAAAAGGCCTCTACAAGGTCCCACCAAGCCACTCTGTCCTAATCTTATGGCACTCTTGCATCCAATGCCAATTCCTCATCTCTTCCTGCATTGTTCTCCTCCATGTTGTTCTTGGGCGTCCCCTTTTTTAGTGCAGAGTGCACTATTGTGATGGTTGTAGGGGCTGTCGTTCACTAAAGCGCTAACCGCGAAAACACTATGGTGTAAACTTTGATAGCTGATTAAGTAATTAATATCGATTAATTAATTAACTCGTTAATTATTCTTATGAAGTGGGTAAGGGGTGGGGAGTACTCGACTGTATGCACTATGTAAAACCTGGGGTGTCTGCGTTATTCTTATAAGAAGAACATGAAGACTATATATTTGTTTCTGAAAGCCCTACGTTGTCCTTGTGGTACTATTTTCCCAAGAGCAGGAAGCTTTGCGGTAAACGCATGCGTAGAAGATAAGTCTAGGTTACAGTCTTGAACTCTCGTGGACATCACATGCCTTTCCCTGCGGTACGATTGTTGTAGACTTCGTGGTGCCAAGTTAAAACCGCAGTTAATTGAATTAGACTTTATGGCGTTGCATTGCTTTGTGTGAAACAATACTTTACTCTTCATAAACCAAGAAAACCTTTCCGTTAAGTAATTTATACCATCAGTGTTTTTACTGGTTTTATTATTGACAGTAAAGCAATTGCAATTGAACTCTCCCAGAACTCGCAGTGTTCGTTTAAATAAAAATCAGCAGCAGCTTCTCATTGCAGAGCTGTGGTAAATATCAGACACAGTGCCTTCGTAATTAAATATGCAAAAAATTGTACCGGGATTTTTGGCGGAAATTTCCTATTAACCATGAAACAAATATTTCAGCTGTGCTGCGCTTTGAAAACGCTTTCGAAAGTTATGTTTTTTGATTTCATCCGTCTATTACTTTTCGAGAAACGACTTTCGTGACAGTTGAATTGAGACATCGCACATCGTGCTAAAACTCAGTCAAGCGGAAAAACGAGACAACCGTTTATGGATTGCGCTGATTGGCCAAAAGTGTGACAGCTCAGACAACTGGAAGCGGCTTGGGATTTCTAGGCATTAAAAAGCGTGTGTAGGAATCAAACTTTTACCAGCTGAAGTTTGAATTCATGAGAATTTAAGTTTTCTGGTTGCTTGGTCCCAACAATAATTCAATAGTTAAAATAACGAGTAATAACAAAATAGTGGAAAAAGTTTGTTTGAAAGGAAAACAAACTATCATGTGACATACTTTGAAGTGAAAAACAAAAGTAGACTATCAAGTTGCAGTGTTTTGCAGAAAAAACAAATATCATGTTGCAAACGAAAAAGGTTGTGTAACGGTAGTAAAGAGAAGCGCCAGTGTCACGTTTGGCGTTTTAACGTCAAAGTGAAACAAGATAAACAAACAAACTACATAACACACCATACTTTTAATTAATGAGGCCCTGCCAGGGTAAATTCCGACAAGCGACATGGGCCAAAAAGTAGCGACAGCGCTCAAACGAAATAGCGACAAACGACTGACGAAGGCAAATGTTTGTCGCTAAATTTCCGACAGCGTTGTGTAGCCTTGACAAAATGCCGACACGAGACATTTTAAAATTCCAACAAGCGACCTGGGACACCCCCCTGGCAGGGCCTCATTAATGAGCCACTTCGCATTCTGCACTGTCCTTTGAGTCTCCGAGTCTTTGTACCTCTGGATGCCATACCAGAGCTATTCTTGCATGGGCTGTAGGATCCATTTGCAAGGCTTGCAGGAGTCTGACATAAGAAATTTTATAATTTGGGCCATAACACTCGCATGATTCCCCATGGCAGGTGGTATGGAAGGTAGCAAGTCTGTGTGTCTCCAGCTCTCTGATCCGTGAAGTAGTACCAATGGAATATTATTTCTGTACAAGTTTGGTCTTATTTCCAGATTGGTCTCATGTTGGCAAATGCAGCACTTGCTTTTGTTAAACATGACACAGTGTCCTTTTCTGTTTCACCGTGCAGGTTAACAACACTTACTTGGTAGGTAATCTTGACCAAATATTCCAATGCTTGGTTGTTTATCAGGAAAGGCTCCTTGTCAGGGTTGTAGGACATAACTTTTATTTTACCCATGTTTATCTTCAAACGCCGGACCAGCGCACCTCTCAAAAGTGCAGTCAGGCACCTGCTGTAGCTCCATGTTCAGCCAGTGTTATTGATATGAAATTCAAGTTAAAAGTGGCGGCCAATGTGAAAATTATAAATGAAGCCACAAAGATCCTACGCCCTCTGCATAATGATGTTGATAACTTTGTCCTGTTTGAAAGCGAAGTCGAGGAAAACTTAATGACATTAATTATTAGAAAAGCATTGAAATAATCAGAATTTGATTGAAAGAGTGTAAAGTTTGGTCACTGAAGTTGGGTAGATTATTGCTGGGGAAATAACCATCTTGCTGAAAAAGTTGGCTGGGCCATTCGGTTCCCGGGATAAAGCCATCATCCTTTTCTGTCCAAGTTACAGGGGATTTTCCAGTGTAAATATTCTCTTTTTTTCTGGATATGGTAAAGGCAAGGTCAACTTACGGTGTCACCCATTAGGAGAGCAGATTCCTGGATGTCATTGTTTACACCAAAGAGAATCGACATCAACTGAGAAGCAATCCTGGAATATTTTTCAAAGACATTTCAGGGTCCCAGGAAAGGAAATGCAAGGGTGGTTGTGAGTGCCCAAAAGCCATTTGCCTTGTACATTATTTTTTCATCAGTGGGACTAGCTTTTACTAGACTGCAGTAGCCGGCAGAACCTTGGGTCAGAAAACACCCTGTCTGGGATGTATACAGCAGTATGCTTGTACATGTGTATGTACTATGGTTGAACCCTTGTTCAGGAAGCCACACTAACATTACAAACTCATGCTTGAAAATTTCATACCAGCCCCTATTATAAAATGTATTTTCGCTTAGTTTTTTCAAAGCAATATGTTTTGCCTCCCTTCCTTCCATTGTTACAATACCAAGCTTTTGCACATATTTCTCATGTAGCTCTTTAGTGTGGGCAGGAATGATGTGTCCAATTGTCCACTCAGTGGGATTCATGAAGGTAGGATCGAGAAACAATGCATTCACCTAATAATAGTCATGAGCGCTTATTCTCAGTTCTGTAAGCTGTTCAACAGTAATATCAATCCTACTGAAGAGTGAGACACAATCCCTTTAGTCTCAGTCCAAGGTGTGCGAAAATCAGAACTTTTCCTTTGTTGGTGAGAATCATTTGCACTACTAAGGCATTTTGGAATCTTTTCCAGTAAATCTATACTGGAGATCCTGACCCCTACTCTGTGTTTCGTCATACTACTTCTTTACCTTTCTTGCCAAACATTTGGCCTTTACCTCAAATTTCAGTGCAGATACAACTCTAGAGACCATGCTATCAGGTGGGAATGTCTGCAGATTTTTTTTCCAACTGCCTCTTTCAGAAACCCCTTAAAAGAATACTGGCAGGCATTAATTCTTACTTTGTAAAGGCTCCACATGGGTGAGATCAATCAATTTCCCAATTAAAGTGCATATGAAGTGAAATTTTTTAATACATATTTCCAGTGTTTGACATCTCCAAGGAAATATCTGAAAGTTTGAGATTGTGGGGAAATAAATTGATGATTTTATAACTCAAAAATGATCTTCGAATCGCGCAGCCAAACTATCTCGTGATGTCACTTTGGTTGCAGACTACATCATAAAGTTTATTATTGTAAGATATGCTAATATTGTAAGTTATGTTAACTAGTACTGTAAATAATTTTAGTATTGTAAGTAATGTTAGTACTGTAAGTGACACAGTATTGTAAGTTATCTTAGTATTGTAGATAATTTTAGTGTTGTAAGTTATGTTAGTATTGCAATAATAAAAAATAAAATCAACACGGACATGGGGATCCCCAAAATGGGCAATAAAGAAGATTTGCATACTAAAGAATGCACAGAGAAAACTAATTTGTACAAGCCCTCACAAAACTAATTTGCATAAAAAAGGGCCCACAGAAAAAACACTAATTTGCATAAAATAGCTGGTGCAAAGCCCCAAAAAGGGAAAAGATCCCCCACATCACCCTACTGAATTAATTTATTTCACCCACCTTTATAAGCGATCTATATTTTACTGCACTTTTATTAGCCATCATTCACTGAATTACAGTACAAAGCGATCTAAATATCCCCCCAAAAAATGATTCTTGCCCACTGAATTAGCACCTCACTATGCAAATTAGCACCTCGCACAGTTTTTCAAACTTTTATTGGTGCCCATTTTAAATTATGCATGTAATCAAAGAGCCTTTGTTTAAACAATCATTCAAAACTTGTGACGATGAACTTTATATATGGTACATGTAGACTCCAAAGCTAACGGAAACTGCCATCTTTGTATTTCTGGTGATGAATGCTTCCATGGGTAACATTTTTAATTGGCACAACCTTGTTTTCTATAGCAAAGACATTAGCAGATTTATCAGCATGCAAGTTACCATCTTGAAACTTGACATACACAATAGTGGCTTTCTACATGTAAGTAATTTCCCTTACCAAACTTTGGGCCACTGAGTGCCTAACTGGCCATTGATGAGTATCAGAGATGTCAACATTGTTAACTAGAGCCCAATCTTTAATAGTTACCTCAAAATCTAGAGCACCTGTACATCATAACAGGGGCCCTTTTGAAAGAACTCTTTGAAATTTAATTTCATGTTGTTACATTCAAATACCTGGTCAACTTCCTGAAGAAAATTTTAAGGCATTGGAATTTCTTGAAGCTGTTGATTGTTGTACACCATAACAGGTTATTATTTTCAGCCTGTACATGTAGTTCAACAGGACAGAATGGGCCTCCAGTAGCATACAGTCATGGTTCCTCCTTTCTCCACCACATTGGTTTCTCTGTGGTTCTTGGTCAGTTCATCAACAAATTTTGCACCCATTGAATCTGTTTTTAAAACAAATTGAAGTCAGACTTCTTTAGTTGACACAGATTTTTGCAGCCACAGTGGCAAAAACGATTTCCAAAGTCATTGGTAAAAAAAGTCTTTGCAAGATCAGTACTGAAAATACCATGCACTTTCATGGAGTTTCTTCAAGGCAGTATCTGCTATTGGTGGCTTGTTTGCTTGTCTTCAGTTGCCCACATTAAGTGGTGAAATACTTGTTGGCTCTGAACTCTTGTTCATTCATTATGTGGACTCCTTGTACCTCCTTAGAATGTCTGTTCAGTCCAAATGTTAACGCTTTTAGGCCTCCCATGGAGTAAGATGATCTATCTTTTTTGGGACTTCCACATAAAATGATTTTACCTCTTGTGTTAATTCCTTTTTGCTGTCCAGCTCCTTAAGGTTACTGTATACCGTTGGGGATGACGTCTCACTTCCAAGTGATATAACGCATCCAGATTAAACTGTAGATAGCTAAACCCCTATATCAAATTAAAGCTTTTAGAGGTAGCCAACAAACTATTACTATTTACATCTATGACGTCTAAATGCAAGTATCTGAGCATGAGTGACCTTTTGGAAGCTACAAGTCAAGGTGAATTTGGTATTTTGCTAATTTGATTTATTCTTGGGTTTTCCGGACCCCAAGCGCTAAAAAAACATGTCTGTGTTTTGTCATATTCAATTGCAATAAAAAGTTACAAGACCATTTGCAATTAGGGTTAAAAAGTAGTGGAGTGATCATACAAGAATCTGTCTTGCAGAAAAAGTATCCAGAAGTAATAAATTGGCAGACATGTTTTTGTTGTTTGTATGTTGAACTAGCTACTACTCAAATTAGAGGTGAAATGAACAAACTCCCTTTAACTTGTAGCTTCCAAGAGGTGATTCAGGCACTTGCATTTAGAGATAGTTAAAAACTGTGGAATTCACTTTGTTACAAAATGGTTATATTGTAGTTTGTTAGCTATCTCTATAAACTTTATTTTTTTTAACAAATCTTTTACTACCACTAAATTGACATTACTCACTTACACTGTACATATAAGTTACTTACACTCAGCACATATGTTACTTACACTGGGTTTTAACCTTTTTCTGCTCTTAAATAAAAGTGATAATTTATAATAATACAATATAAACCTAACAAGTTCCTAATTACTTAAATTACATTACTTACTTACACAGAACATTGATTTTTAATCTATTTATCCTTTTAAGAACGGCTGACTGTTAGGACCGAGAACTCTCCGTCACCGACCTATTTGGCCAATCGCTCATATTTTGCTCAAAGATACCCTTTGGTGATATATATTTAAAAATCGTATTTAAAAGTTCCAGCGATTTTTTATTTTTCAGAAATTCACGAAAAATTGAAAACGCGGTCAAAGTGCGGTTTTCCTTCCGATCAAATGCCCGAAATATGGTGCACGGACGAAGCTACGGCAAACTCGTGAAATAGCTTCAATTACCGCCAAACTTTACACAAAGATGGAAAAACGACTAACAAGCATCCCTAACTTGTAAAAAATCCGAAATTTGTTGAAATTGTGATTTTGCGAGCCATTTTATCAACCTCCTTGACGAGCGATTAAAATGGCGGCAAAATATAGGTCATGTTCAACAGCATAAAAATACCCCTGGTACCTAATTTTTCGATAATTTTACTTTACAGCCCTGAAATATCATTATTAAACATTCACCATGCCAAGTTTCAGGGTCGAACTCGAAACGCTTCCCGCTGAGAAAATAAAAAATATCTGCGATACGATCAGCTCAAATGACAGACGATTTATTAGCGAATTTGAGGCTACTCACCTTCAACTTGCCGATAAAATTCGAAAATTAATTTTATTTCCGTCGATTTATGTTTTAGACCTCAAGAAATATCCACTGGTATGTCAAAAAACACATTCAGAAGTTTTAGAAGCCATTAAAAGTCAAATTTGAGCTGAAACTGTCCTGCCATGTCTGATCTTATCGTCGCATTTTATACCCCTAATGTAAACAAACGCTTTGACATGTCAAACGTGAGAGATTATTTCCAAAAACCTTTTCAAACATTTCACAACAACATTAGAGTCATTTTAAGATCGTTAGAAAAATAGCGGTATGGTGTTCTAGATTAGCAATTCAAAGGACTGTTTTATCCAGCTGAAAGTAATTGAGATTTCAGTACGCCGTTACCATCTTCATGCATTATCGTTGCTCGAGAGGTCAAGATGTCGAGAGGTTAATTTGGTGATGTAAACTGTCATATACTGGAAGAAAGCAACATCGAACTTTGTTGATAACAAGTGTAAGTGTTTATACAGTGTAATAGCAAGTTCAAAACAAATTTCGCCTAAATAATTTGCGAACAAGAAGCGAAACTGTCCGACCCCAAGCACAAAATGCATTTGCAAAATAGTCTCAAGAATACTCAAGAAATAGTCTTAAGAAACATACCATAACTGGGCGCACATCCATCTCAGTGCCACATCATTATTGTTTACACCATCTCAAGCTTTCTGTTACTGGGATTTAGGGCCATTTAGTCGATTTTCCATACATTTTGCTATCGGTATCAGCGTTGCGGATTGACATTCGAAACTCGAATGAAATGTCACGCAACCTGATGACCAGTCATGTCACGAACACGCTGCGAAATTCGCAAGTCTTGAAGACATGAAATAATGTAGAGGGCTTTTAGATCATTCTTTGTCCTCAGCAACTGCATGTTTCTTGTTTAAGTGGCTTTTTCCGTGGCTACAGTGCGCTATTCAAAACAAGCCTTGTCTTTGAGTAAATACCTTTCCAGAAGCAAAACTATGCCTTTGCGAAGATGATTTCTGCTAAATTGTAAGAAATTATTTTTAGGGATTTTGTTAGTGGGAGAAAGATATCATGGCAGTTAAACCAAAAGATGGATGGGCTATCAGAGCAGTCAAGACATTTTATGTGATATTAAAGCAAAAATTGATCACGGATTGATCACGCATTGGCTTAACGCGGTAGCGAAGGGCGGTGCTACCTTCATATGTCCCGTCGAACGGGGATCCCGTTAGACTACGAGCAGCCCCTATGTTATGGGGTTCCAATGTTGGTCTTTAAGTCTAACCTGGCGTCGTTGAATGTCAAAATTATATTTTTGTTGCACATCAAAATCAGATTGAAATGTGTGTACATAAATAGCCATATTGTAATATTGTGGTAAAAAAAAAAAACAAGACACCCTCGTCACTTCCGGTCTGAGATTGGGTTTACAATTTAACTTGGCCTGAGATAGGGTAGCAAATTTGAGCTTTTCAGACGAGGAAGTTAAGGGTTCAGCCTCCTGTGCAGACGTTCCTTCCGCTTGTCACGCGTTTTGAAAAGAGTGTCTGCGTAAAAGAACAAGTATGGGTTTTTAGACACCAGCGCAGCGCGGGAAATGTAATGGTCCCGAGGCGCTGATGGTGTTCGTCTTTTCCAGACAACTGAATCTCGGGTCTCCTTCTTCCCTCGCCCAGATCAGGGAGTGGAGAGGGGGAAAGGACTCTCATATGAAACAGACTGATCGACATACAGCAGGATCAATGGTGTTACAAAGAAACAAAATGTTCGCATTAAGACCTAACTCATTAAAATATCAGACACTTTTCATAATTTGGGTCGGACAGTTTCGCTTCTTTAATGTAATATGAAAGCTACTGGGCTTACACAACTTCGTAAGGAGTTTTGAGTGGGCTTATAACCGGAGGGGATTATATCCGGGAGGGGGGGGGGGGGGGGGGGGCTACAAGCGGA
The DNA here is from genome assembly GCA_963693305.1 of Meandrina meandrites. Classification (NCBI taxonomy): domain Eukaryota; kingdom Metazoa; phylum Cnidaria; class Anthozoa; order Scleractinia; family Meandrinidae; genus Meandrina; species Meandrina meandrites. The sequence continues at coordinate 17,885,537 of OY855905.1, read as the reverse complement.
ATAAAAAAAACGTTTCGAAACGAACCACGGCAGTGTTGATCGAAATACGCTTTTAAGTTAGAAAGTCATAATAAAGCAACATTTATCCCTGTTCATTACTGGCACCCAGGAGAGGGGGGCTTACTTTAGGGGGGGGGGGGGGGGGGGGAGGGGCTTATAACCGGATGTATTTTTTCTGTTTCCAGGTACATGGGCCTATAGCGAGGGGAGGCTTGTAACCGGAATTTTACGGCATTTTGATCACCTGCTAGATACGTCTGTAGTAAAACGGGCTAAAACAATTCCAAGAACGCTGACATGGGATCGAAATAATCGTTCCATACAAAGGCTGTGTCAACAAGTACGGGCATTGTATAACTAAATTCGCTGACTAGCTTTACATATACCCCGTCTCAGACCTCAAAAAGCTCAAATTTGCTACCTCATCTCTCCACAATGCTAAAATATCGCTATGTATTTAATTTACGCACATTTCGAAACAATTTGATGTTGATGCGCAACAGAATATAAATATGACGGCATAATTTTCCTCCATTCATTAACCCCAAATTAGAGTAAAAGGCCAAAATTGGAACCCCATCACATACCTAGAAGGTGAAAAATTGGAACACATCTAGCGGGACATATGAAGGTAGCAACCCCTCCCCCCGCCCCCGCCTCTTCGCTGCGCCGTTTATCCAATGCGAAATTGACCATTTTTGGTTATCACATAAGACGTCGTGGCTGCTCTGAGAGCCCATACTTCTTTTGGCATAGCTGTCATGATGCATTTCTTCCACTAACAAAACCCCTGAAAATAATTTCTTATAATTTAGTACAAATCACCTACACATGCAAATAGATTACGACGAGGATAATCAAAAGATGGAGGTCAGTAAAAGGCAATTCCTTTTAAATAGTGCACTATAGCTATAGCCTGCCGTGCAGCCGGATTTGACACAAAACCAGCTTGGTATAGTCCCACGGAGGCTTCCACATGAAGAGAGCGGGAAACACCTAAAGGAGACTAATCTGAGCGTGGCTTAAGCGTTTTTGATCCCCAAAAGATACCAAAGTATTAAAAATAGGATTTACATATTTTTATATTTTTTCGTGTGCAACCCTAAAAGAGACCTGCTAAAATATTGGCGTTTTACCAGGAAAACCCTAAGTAAGACCAAAAATTCGAACTTTACACCCCCGAAGCGAGACGACGAACATCCCCACCCTTTTCATATGGGAGTCCCCCAAGGAATATAGTCTATACCGGCTGTTTAGACTGTCTGCGATGAAGGCTATATACAAAAAGTCATTCAGGAACGGGAAACAATCGCTTAGGAATACAACTAATGAGAAAGCTCTCTATTATATTTCATTACTTCAAGGCTTTTGAAATATATTAAAAAAAAGTTTCGCGAGGGAATTGTCCACGTGACATGACTGGTCATCTGGTTGCGTGACATTTCATTCGAGTTTCGAATGTCAATCCGCAACGCTGATACCGATAGCAAAATGTATGGAAAATCGACTAAATGGCCCTAAATTCCAATAACAGAAAGCTTGAGATGGTGTAAACAATAATGATGTGGCACTGAGATGGATGTGCGCCCAGTTATGGTATGTTTCTTAAGACTATTTCTTGAGTATTCTTGAGACTATTTTGCAAATGCATTTTGTGCTTGGGGTCGGACAGTTTCGCTTCTTGTTCGCAAATTATTTAGGCGAAATTTGTTTTGAACTTGCTATTACACTGTATAAACACTTACACTTGTTATCAACAAAGTTCGATGTTGCTTTCTTCCAGTATATGACAGTTTACATCACCAAATTAACCTCTCGACATCTTGACCTCTCGAGCAACGATAATGCATGAAGATGGCGACGGCGTACTGAAATCTCAATTACTTTCAGCTGGATAAAACAGTCCTTTGAATTGCTAATCTAGAACACCATACCGCTATTTTTCTAACGATCTTAAAATGACTTTAATGTTGTTGTGAAATGTTTAAAAAGGTTTTTGGAAATAATCTCTCACGTTTGACATGTCAAAGCGTTTGTTTACATTAGGGGTATAAAATGCGACGATAAGATCAGACATGGCAGGACAGTTTCAGCTCAAATTTGACTTTTAATGGCTTCTAAAACTTCTGAATGTGTTTTTTGACATACCAGTGGATATTTCTTGAGGTCTAAAACATAAATCGACGGAAATAAAATTAATTTTCGAATTTTATCGGCAAGTTGAAGGTGAGTAGCCTCAAATTCGCCAATAAATCGTCTGTCATTTGAGCTGATCGTATCGCAGATATTTTTTATTTTCTCAGCGGGAAGCGTTTCGAGTTCGACCCTGAAACTTGGCATGGTGAATGTTTAATAATGATATTTCAGGGCTGTAAAGTAAAATTATCGAAAAATTAGGTACCAGGGGTATTTTTATGCTGTTGAACATGACCTATATTTTGCCGCCATTTTAATCGCTCGTCAAGGAGGTTGATAAAATGGCTCGCAAAATCACAATTTCAACAAATTTCGGATTTTTTACAAGTTAGGGATGCTTGTTAGTCGTTTTTCCATCTTTGTGTGAAGTTTGGCGGTAATTGAAGCTATTTCACGAGTTTGCCGTAGCTTCGTCCGTGCACCATATTTCGGGCATTTGATCGGAAGGAAAACCGCACTTTGACCGCGTTTTCAATTTTTCGTGAATTTCTGAAAAATAAAAAATCGCTGGAACTTTTAAATACGATTTTTAAATATATATCACCAAAGGGTATCTTTGAGCAAAATATGAGCGATTGGCCAAATAGGTCGGTGACGGAGAGTTCTCGGTCCTAACAGTCAGCCGTTCTTAAGTAATAACAGTGTTGTAAAATAATATATAGGGGTTAAGCTATCTAGGGTTTAATCTGGACATGCTATATTGCTTGGACGCGGGGCACCCCCAAAGGTATGCCGTAACCTTAAGTTGCAACTTTTGTTGATCTTTTTGTGTTTTCAAGTCTATATCATCAAGCAAGTTTTTAATTTCTTGCTCGGTTGAAGAAGCACAATGATGCTTTTACTTTGCTGTGCAAGATGCCACTCATCACCACCCATGAACTTGACATTGTTCTTGGAAATCATGCATTGCACTCGCTATACAGTTTAGCAGATTAGTGAATAATGTGTAGGTTGTGCTGATTCGCAGACTTGTGTTTTAATTATTATTTACTGTAGAGTCACTTTTCCAAGATAACAGAGAATTAGTTAGCCTTATGGGTAGAAGCCCAAATTCTCTATGATGCAAATTGATGACATCCTAACAGAGGGCTGCAGTAGAAATGTGACCTTAATTATGCTTACAATCATGTAAGTTGTTTCATTGTAACTGGTTTGCTTGTTTGTCTTTAGCTCTGTTCAAATTCAAATGCTTGAGGAAACCCTTTGTGAATACCTTGAAAACATTTACAGGTAATACTACATAAGTCTTACTAGCATATTACTAGCAGCAGGCTACATATAAGCTTAAACAAAATGTTGACACTTCTTAGTTTTTAAGACATTTTTCATCATCAGAGAGGTTATCTCTGATATGCCCATCTGTATATAAACAGAGCAAATGCTGTAAACAAACGAAATGCCCCGATTGCACGCATGTTGACGATCAACAGAAATAATTCCTCAGTCTAAGAGGCCTAGGAGTAAATGTCTGGTAATGGATGTTCCTTTGTAGCTGTGTTTGACTCACTCCACTGTGGTTGCCTTGGTAGCTCAGTGGTTTGAGCACCTTTTACGGGATCGGGGTGTCATGGTTTCGAATCCCACTCTGGGCATGTGATTTGTTTCCAGCATTTGTTCTGTTTATATATAGATAGGCATATCAGAGTTTACCTCGCTGATGATGAAGAATTTTTAAGACTTGTTTCAACAGTTTCTTAAACCAACAACTTCATCGTGTCAATTTGCTTCTTTCTTTTTAGTTTGTTTCTCTGCACATGTTCTTGTGGTGTCAATTGGTGTATTTTATTTTAGTTTTTTCATGCTATTCCATGTAACACCTTTTGTTTAAAGTTTGTATATTAACTTCAATATTCAAATTCACTCTCACATTGTAACTGACGATGAAAGTTGAAAGATAGACAGACAGACAGATAACTTTATTTCAACTTGATGAGGCTGAAGTGAATTCTAAGCTTGAATAAATTTGAATAACAAATTAAAGGGAAATGAAGATCATGTTGGTTTGGAAAATTTTTAACTGAAAATAAATTTGATAAAAAATTACAATAAAAACGTTCACTGGCTTAAAATGTTTTAAAAGAATATAAGCTTTCGGCTGTCGCTCTATGTACAGCCTTCGACGGATAAAAATGGAATACAAGATGAATATAATATATACAAAAAAGGTGAGATAAAAAGAAAAATATGAATAAAAGCAAAGTGAAAATGTGCTAATTAGGTGACTATTTCTTAAAAAGAATACAATACTGGTTTGGAATGGGCTTGGAGTTACTGTCAGCATGCTCAGTAGCAGAGGTGTGCCAAGCTTCCAAAGTTTTTCTAATCCGAAAAGAGCCTTTGTCAATGACGCTAGAATTGTCAAAGTCTATGCGATGGTCGAATGACCATGCATGTTGCGCAATGTTTGAGCCATTAGCACAGGTTTTGACATTCCTGATATGTTCTTTCTTGCGAGTTTCAAAGCAACGGCCAGTTTCACCTATATAGCACCAACCACAATCGGCACAGGGTATTTTGTAAACCACATTCGGTTGATGTTCAGTAGATGGTCTGAATTTGGGAGAAGGAAACTCCTGTTGTAAAGTTTTCAAGGGCTTATTAATGACTTGAATTTCTTGTCTTCGAAGAATTCTTGTTAGTGGTTGTGTGACACCATTAATGAAAGGAAGGACAGCGTAACTATTAGAATTCTCTAGAGGCGCAGCCCATTTAAAAAACATGCAAACAAGTTCTTCTGGTGAAGGGATGGCATGTGTGGGTGGTTTGGAAAATTTCTTCTTGAGGATGTTAGAAATAATATCAGAGGGATAGTTGTTAGCTCGTAGAGCATCAGTGATGTGGTTGATTTCAGTATTTTTCACTTGTGCTGTATTAGGGAGTTTGGTTGCGCGGTGTAGGAGAAAAATACCCTGTGCCGATTGTAGTTGGTAAAACTGGCCGTTGCTTTGAAACTCGCAAGAAAGAACATATCAGGAATGTCAAAACCTGTGCTAATGGCTCAAACATTGCGAAACATGCGTGGTCATTCGACCATCGCATAGACTTTGACAATTCTAGCGTCATTGACAAAGGCTCTTTTCGGATTAGAAAAACTTTGGAAGCTTGGCACACCTCTGCTACTGAGCATGCTGACAATAACTCCAAGCCGATTCCAAACCAGTATTGTATTCTTTTTAAGAAATAGTCACCTAATTAGCACATTTTCACTTTGCTTTTATTCATATTTTTCTTTTTATCTCACCTTTTTTGTATATATCATATTCATCTTGTATTCCATTTTTATCCGTTGAAGGCTGTAGAGCGACAACCGAAAGCTTATATTCTTTTAAAACATTTTAAGCCAGTGAACGTTTTTATTGTAATTTTTTATCATGTCTCACCCTGGCTGTGCATCAATTTTTAATTGAAAATAAATTAAAAGCACAACAAATGATTATACACTGATACCGTAATGATTTGATTTAGTGCCCAGGGCGCTTATTTACTTTTGGCACCTCAAGGGAGGGCCCTTATTCGGGATAGGGCGCTTATTTAATTTTTTGAGAAACAATCAAATGTTCAAACAAAACTTGAGTAAATATTAAAGTAACTAACAATAACAGAAACTGTTACAACAGTAGCAAATTGTTGAAAGTCCAGACACTTTTAAAAGAATTGTTCATTTTAGCACATAAATATATACATGTATGGTACGGTGAATGTTCATGAGTTTATCTACGGTAACTAACAATAACGGAAACTGTTATTAGAATAGGAGCGCTTTTTAGAATGGGGCTCTTATTGGAGTAGGGGCGCTTATTGACAAAAACACATTCGAAGGGGGGCGCTTATTCGGAAGGGGGCACTTATTTGAAGGAGGGCGTTAAATCGAATCATTACAGTATCAGTGCAACTGCAAGAACTTGGGGATCGGCTATTAACCGAGTTAGAGGTTGAGTTGAGTTTGAGTTGAGTTAAGATTGAGTTACCGTTCTCCATTTGTTTTTACTAAAAAAGTGTTTAATTTAAGATGTGAATCACTTTTTAGGACCAAATAAGTTGGTAATTTAACATTGTAAGGCAGGAAAACTTAAATTTTTGTATTTTAGCGAATTGTGGTATCCTTATTACGTAGGGAGTTGTAGCATAACACTACGAACCAACCGCAAGCCCGAGTCAATCTCGAGTCACAAGTCAACCTCGAGTCAAGAGTCAGCCTCGACTCAAGCCAGAAATGTTTTTGTTGTAGGAAAAGAAAATATAGAACTGTTACATGGCAACAGACAAAACAATTTGATTTCATGACTTTGCCAGTTTGAATTTCAATTTCGCTTATCATTCATAGCAAGACGTAATTCCCTTGTTTCATGACTTTTAACCCTAGCCTTTGTATCATCTGCGAAAATTTGCCTGTTAGGATCCTGTGTCCATTTCATAATATAGTTTTCTATGGATTCATGATTTTTTTTCCTACAATATATATTCAAATATTTTTTTGCTACCAAAAAAAAACATTTTTGGCTTGACTCAAAGTTGACTCATGACTCATTGTTGACTCAGGCTCTGAGGTCGTAAAAAGTGATTTGCATCTTAAATTAAACACTTTTAGTAAAAACAGTGATTCGCATCTTAAATTAAACACTTTCAGTAAAGGCAAATGAAAAACGGTAACTCAATCTTAACTCATCTCAAACTCAACTCAACCCCTAACTTGGTCATTATCTTATCACAAGAACTTGTGGTGTCTATTAAATCAAATACTTTGGTGACCACACTGTCTTTTGGTCCACAAGTTATTAATTCACATAACTGAGCAACATCATTAAAAGTAAGCTGTTGTTTTAATATTTTTAAATTTCATACTAGGATATACAGATGGGAGAATGCCGCTGTTTCCAAGAGGTGAGTCAGTTTTTCCTTTTTGTCAAGTATTTTTGTTAGAAACACTTGCCTTGACACTTAAATACAATAGCTGCTATAAACAATTATTTTGTCCCAGATTTGCATACATGATTACTATCCACAAATATTTTGTCTTGTTACGGACAAATAATTCTTTCGCTTGCACTTTTCCATTTTTTTTTTCGTTTTTAAAGGATTTTTGTTTTGAATTGTTTACCAAAAACATTAGAAGAACCACCTTGGGATCACACTTTGTGTAAAAGTGAATAGTTATTTGCTGCTTGGTATTCTTTTTTTTTTATTCACGTCACGTCATAGCCTGCGAACGCAGACATATTTTGAGAACAACTGCCAGAAATATGTCTGCCTTCGTAGGCTAGTGTCTGCATGATGTCGCAACATCTTTCTAATCCACATTTAACACATCTAACACGAACGTAAACAGCTACATTTCTGTATGCTAGAAAAATATCATTGTTCAAAAACTGCTGGAATTATAATTACAGATCATGGAGGCAATATAAGTTAACGTATTAAACCATTTACTATATCAGTGCTCGAAATTAGTGGTCGTCCGAGACGACCAAAAAGTTTACTGGGCAACCAATTTTTGGTAAAATTAATCGGACAACCCAGCCAAAAATAGAAAATAAATTAATCATAAACAGCACCCGACTTACGTGACGGTTTTGTATTGTCAATGTCCGATAGTGTGAAGTTAATGATAATTAATTTGCCTTGGCTAAGCGTTTTCCTGTGTTTTTGCTAATTGTTGAATCCTTTTTATCCAGAATCAAAATTGACTTCATTTCCGTTCGAATGTGTTCAAAGCATTGAAACCAACCTGGGACTCTGGGCCACACGCCGCTAGTGTCGTGGTGTCGATTTCACAGTAGTGTTGGCATGATGTCGCGGCATTTTTCTTATCAAACTTAAAAATCTAACACGAAAGAGTAAACCGCTCCGTTTCTTTTTACTGAAGATAAAAGTTTTCAAATACTTTTCTATTTTATAAATGTCGTTGATTTACGCGTGCATGTGACAACATGTGACTAGTCACATTTTGTTGTCACGTAATCAGAGAATTGTCATGTCGCTCTGCTCATGCGATCAGTTGTCAAAAAAAATACTCACTGAAAAGTGTGCAGTTTTCTCAAGCCCTTTCTCAGACGTCTTCATTTTCCATTTTAAACATTACTTTGATTCAAGGTTTTCATTTGCAATTGCAGTAATGAATCAATCAAGGCAAGTTTTGTTTCAAAAGTATTACATTGTTATTTGAAGGCCGTTGGCTCACACACAACATGCAAATTCAATGCGCTCTGTGTAAGTGTTGAGGAAAAATTTTCCAGGAAGAAATTTCCATCTTTCGCAAGTGCTTTTACTGGTGTCTTAGTCTGAGATTTTTGGGATTTCTTTCATTCACATTTTGCATTTGTGATGCAGTAAATAAATTCAAGCGACGCCACAAGTTTCGATTCAAGAGCTTTCTCGAGTTCGCTCGCATGCACACAACATGCAATTCAATGCGCTGTCTGTGTGAAGTCAATTGATGTCTTGATTTCAATTTTTGAGACTGCTTTCATTTAATAAGTTTTGCATTTTGTGATGGCAGTGATAAAGTCTAGCAGGCGAACAACTGTGTACTAGGTTTTTCTAACGGGCAACCAAGGATTCACCAGGGCAACCAAAATCACGGGTTTGGTTGCCCGGCTTTTGAAATAGGGACAACCTGGATTTTTTTTAAAATTTCGAGCACTGCAGTATATATTAACACAAAACCATTTACTATATATTAACACAATAAACTCATTCATTGTGTTAACATGCGATGATGACATGCAGCTGGCAAGTCACATTCTCGATTTAATTTGTAGTATTTGTTATGCAAGGCCAGTAAGACAGTATTATATTTTTAAGAAAACTGTTGATTACTTCAAAGGTGGATTAGTTAGGAGGCAAAGAATGAACTCAAACAAACTATTTAATATACAACAGTCGCCATCTTACTGACAAGCAAGCAAGCATACTTGTAGGTCTCCTAGCATATCAACATCCCTCCTTCTTTAGGAAAAAAGTTGTAAAACTTGAACATCTAGAAATAATCACATGCCTAAAAAGGGCTTTCTTGATACTACAAAAATTCAACGCTCAGAGGTTTGAATGAAAAGTTCTGTCCACTGGACAAAAGTCTTCTCTTGATTTAAGGTCTCAGAACCATGGGAATTACAACTGCTTCTCCCTTCACAAGAATTCCATCCACAACACTTAAGGTGGCCCGCGGCTATTTTTGGGAACAGAGGTGATCTTTTCTAAATCAAATTTTGGTGATGTAAATGTTAAACAATTTTTGGCAATCAAAATAACAAATATTAAAATTTTATAAAGCTTTAAACTTTAGGGCAAACAAAATAAACGATTACGAGATATGAGCGCTTTTGAAAAAATCAATTTATGAAAAAAACGTGAATATTTTCAAACACGACGATAGACTTTTTCTAATTAATGTCAACAAGTTCAAATTATCCAAGTTTTTAAGTGAGCAAGTTTGAACAAAATTGGCTAGGTAGAAATTGCTGCACAGTTGACTGTTGAATTTTTGCTTCAAAATATTATGCTTGTGTATTTTTTGGGGCTGTTACAACAACAACTAAGTAATGCTAAGATCCCAGGGATTATTTGAAAGCTTAATGCCAGCTCAAACGTTGCTGAAAATTCTGGAAAGATCAGAAGCTCCTAGCAAAAGTTGTAAACAAATGAACCAGAAGAGGTTTTCGGTGCACAAATTGTAAATTTTAAAGTGTTCTAATTTTTTTAAAGAAAAAAATTGACCGATTTAAGTATGAGTAAATACAGCATATATGTAAATGGCTTTATCTAGTTTTGTGTGTCTAGTCTCGAAACTCGTTAAATTTGGCTCGCCAAGATAGCTACTTCTCGCCTTCCATTTTGGAGCGCTTTGAAAATGCTCTTGTTACAGTGAAGTATTCAAACTTGCCACATTCTCAAGATTATCTAGCACCTAGAAAAAAACATGGCATGGATAGAATTGTGGCTGAGCTTTATATTCATGCATTTTATTGAGCAATGAATGTGGCTAAATAATCTTGAATTTAATCAATAAAATAATCTGGCATATCGCAGATAGCTTCCACTTTAGCCTTGTCAACTTTGACACTGCCCTTTGTGATTTTGTGACCAAGGAAGGTAATCTCAATGGTCTTCTCAGCACACCTCTTCAAGGTTTCAGTTAGTTTCCGCTGATTGTCAATTTCAGCTTCCTCCACTGTCTGGCCGCACCCTGCTGTGACTACATCATTGACAATGCTGAACACACCTCCTAGACATCCCAAAGCTTTCATCAAGATCTCGCTTGATACCAAAGAGGAGTCTCTTCCACCGGTACCGATTAAATGGGGGTGATCATTGTGGTTAGTTTGCTGGACTCTCGTCTGACATGCCAATAATCTTCTCGAACATCAAGCTTACTGAAAACTTTGGCATCTTTGAGCTTAGGAAGTACATCATCAAGTATTAGTACTTGACTGGTATTAAAAATTTAAAGATGATCTCTGGCTAAAAATATTTAAAAAGTACAAGCTTTCGACTGTTTGATCTACAGTCTTCAACGGGTAAAAATGAATGACGAAATATGAATATAAATGTGTAAGAATAAAAAAGAATGGACTATGTAAATTAATTATGAATGTGTGTAAAAAGAATGTTGTATTGCCCAGGGAGTGGGCAGGAATTGTTGTCAGCATTTGGAGTCACCATGGAATGCCACGATTCTAGACTCTTGACTGGTAGTTGATAATGTTAGTTGATAATGTTCACGCGTGAGTGCTGCATTTAAAGGTTGTGTGTCAATGCATGTGCATAATTTATCACTGGGCTTGTGTACAACAGCCCTTTGACTGACCCACCCGGCTGGTTCTGTCACAAGAACAAGCACATCCTTTTCTACCAGTCGATCCAATTCTTCCTTAATGGCATCTTCAATTGCAAGGGGAATTTTCCCTGAATCATCCCCAGTCGTCTTTTCAGTCCCTCCTGAGTCCGGGGAGACTGGGTCAAACTGAAAACGGAGGGAATCATGGGAAGGAAGAGAAAAACCACGCTTCTCACGTGAATATTAACAGGCAAGACTGAGAGATGACTGAGGGCGAGTCAGGAGTTTTCCTACACAGAAGCACTTGCGGTTGAGCATTTTCATTGATCCTGAGAGTGGCTTCTCCCAGACCACCAAGTTGAGGGGCCTTATCATCTTGAGACTGTGCCACTGCATGTACTTTCTTGTTTTGGAAAGTAATTTCGACCTTTACACTTGTCACATGTCTTTCCCCATGCAGGACATTTTCCTTTGATTCTGACATGTTCATAACCACAGAAATTACAATTAACTTTCATACCTTCACTGTCTTCTTTTGCATGCCTCTTGCCAACTTCAGATTTCTTACTGCGAGGGACTCTTGGGCCGGGTTTCTGAAACACTTTGTTTACTCTTGTTGCTGAACCAGAGGGGTTTGAGTTGTCTCTAAACTCCTTGACTTACTTAGCTTGTTAGACTTAATTCAAAAGCCCTACAGATTTTTACAGCTTTCTCGAGGGTCAAACCATCCACTCTGAGAAGTAACTCTTGAAGTTTTTCCAGTCACAATAAACGCAATCTTGTTTCTCGTCATTCTGTCTTTCTCTTGGAAGTTGCAGGACGCTGCCCTCATTTTGAGCTCTGTAAGGAATTTCTCAAATGGCTCTTGGTATGGAGTGTTCCAAAACCTATGCCCCTAGAGGACTTCATTGTCTCTCAGATTACAGTAATTCTCTAAGGCTTCCAAGACTTTATTGGGCTTGTGTTTATCCTCAGCATTTTCCCAAACAATGTTATCATCACTTTGACAACTTGAGGGCCTGCACAATTCAAAATGATCACAGTTTGTACCTTATCATCCTTCGCGGATGCACCAGAGGCAGCCAAATAGGACCTCCATTTGCCTTTTCCATCGCTTGTAATTCTGGAATATGTTTCTGAATTCATCTCTAGTGGGGGTGGATTTCTGAACTTTCCGGATTCTGACGTCGCCATTTGATTAACTGGATCCCGAAGCTGTCACCATGTTTATTACTTCAATGGAAGATAGTTAGGAGACAAAGAATGAACTCAAACAAACCATTTAATAAACAACAGTCGCCATCTTACACCAAGCACATGGTATATCTATGACCACAAAGTTTTATGGTTAACTTACATACATGTAGGCCTGCAATGCGAGGGTACTTGTAGTTCTGCTAGCAGATCAACAAAAACTATGGTGGTATATTAAACTGTATTGGGTTTGTCTGTTAAACCAGGTTGGAAAAATTTTGGAAACAGTTCGAGAATTTCAAGGAGAAGATGGAATCAAGTTTGGAAGGATCTGGAAGCTACCTTTCAGAAGTTATCACTAATGGAGCTTATTTGTCATTTACTGTTACAAGTGAAACAAGTCCTGGTCAATTTTCGAATTGCTTCAATTGCTTTTGGATCTCATCTGTTGAGGACATTGAAGAGCAGCTCTTAAAACCGGGCAGAGTCACAGAGTCACACAAAGTCAATTGTGCAAATGGCTAAGTGTTTCCAGATGTTTCTATCTCAGTGGAGACTAAACAATTAAAATAAACAAGTAAAATAAACATTATTTTTTCTTTTAACTGTAAACAAGTAAAGCCCCCGCCCAGCCCCTTCCTCTGCATGGGTCCTGTTTCTTTCGCTTAGCACCTGAATGATTAAGAGATTCATGCTCATCCAAGTGAGCCGATAACAATAATTCTTGGATGTCCTCTGGGAACAAAGAGTCAGAAGAAGCTTTGGTTTTGGTGCTGGATGGCTGAGTAGATGGTGTGATTAAAAGACGTGGTGGAATAGCATTGCATAAAGGACCAGTACACAAGATGTTAAAACAATCAAGGAGACTGAGACTGCAAATGATCTTTGAGACAAAAGGATTACAATATTTACCCATCGGACCTTGACCTACAAAAGTCATGACTGATAACAAAGGTAGGTGTAACTAATTAACAGCTTTGACAAAGTCTAAACCACCACAATCTGAAACACTTAATTAAGCCTCTTACAAAGACCTTTTCCAACAATGCTGCGTAGGAGGATTTACCAAACAAGAACTCCTAGACAGGAAAATTTTTCAGTGATAAATGTCATGTATATTGTGAAAACCAGCAAACCTAATCTAAGCTGGAAAGCTGAAAAGAAACAGAAAACATATAGCAAAAGGAACAGCACTTATTTAAATAAAAAAAAACTTGCACTGTTGTCCCTTCCTCTCGGCAGCTTAACACAAACAAATCATCCGGTTGTAATTTTGTGTTATGCACTCATCAATATAATGCTTCATTCTTCATTTTCACTCCTGTTAGCTTTTATTTGTTGGTTAGGTCAATGCTATTGATTTTAATTAATGCGTAGTATTGCCCCAATCAACAAAACATATGCAAGCAACAAGGGCTGCTAGTCCATAATAATGTTTAGCTTTTGCCCCAGTTTCAGAATGTCTAGTCACAGGCTGTAATGCAATAATCGCAAGTTTATTCTTGATACTATATGTGGAAAAAATTTAAATAAAAATGGCTAAAAGGGAGAAAATTTAACTCACTTATTTGGCATTTAAAAATTTAATTAAAAATTTAAATAAAAATTGCTAAAAGGGTGAAAATTTAACTCACCTATTTGGCATTTAAACCAACTCCAGGAGTAAATAGACATCAAACTGATTCAAGCAAACAAAAGGTAAGCCATTTTTATGGAGCAATTTTCAAACCATTCTCATACATTGTCTTAAATTGCTGAAAATGTACCACAATTGCCAATAGCATAATGCTGTGTACATGTAGATCATACACAACATCTGGGATGCCTGTGCTACTAACAGAATTTGTAAAAATGTTTTTTTTTTATCCTGACTAGAGAAAAATTTATTTTAAAAAAACTTTCATCAAGTAGTTTAATAATAATAATAATAATTATTATTATAATAATTATAAAAACAGTATATAATTATAATAAAAACCTTCCCAAAATCCTTTGCAGCTGACAAATTGTCAATGCCAAATAACTTGGTCAGTTTGAAGCCAGCAGGAGTACAACGTCGTATAGAAATAACTCTTAACAATTACCACTTCTTGTACAAGACGTAGGGCGATGACGTCATTAGTCACGTGACATTGCTCTGAAGTTCGTTTTTGCTCACTGTGACGAAGATATTTTGTTACTGAAAAAGCAGTCATTGCAATTTGAAGCACATTGGTGTGAGGCATTTCAGACTGCCAGGGTACCAAACAAAATATAAATATTAAGGGAGCTATGAACAATTTTCAAAAAGTGGGAGTCTGGGTACAAGTGCATGTCTGGCGTTGCATTAAATGTGTGGAAACAACAAATTACATGTTGGTAGATATTTATATGTTAAGTACATTTTTATCACTTTTATTGTTATGACGCAGGACTCAAAATAATTTTTTAATACTGACCGGTCATGTTGACCGGCCAATTCAATTTTTGCTCGGTCATGTCTCGTTTTTGACCGGTCAAAACATTGACTGCAAGCTGCTATGATATTTTATGATTTTACTGTAAAATTTCAAGAAATACTGCGAATAAATTTTTTGTGCTATTTATTTGAAAGCCATGTACGTGACCGGTCAATATGACCGCCGAACCAAAATTCTGTCTGAACAAATCGTCATTTTGGCCGGACATTGTCCGTTGACCGGCCGTTATTTTGAGCCTTGTGACGTCATCAGTCATGTGACCAGAACGGACCTCATTTTTAAATCCGCTTGAAAACTTTACTAGGATCTTTCTCTTGGGATTTTTTTAAGCGAAGTTGTAGATTTTTAAAAAGTGTTTTTAAAAATGGCCATTATTACTTTTTTCTAAAAACGTACGGCAGTAAAAAATACAGTTGAAAAGTTTGTTGGCTTCCTACTCAACGACCATTTGCGGTAGGAATAAAAGAAAATTTTGCCAAAGGGGTGCATGCTCTTTATGATGGCGTTGTCAGTTTCTTCTCATTTCAATTGCTTTTGGCGAGGATGGATTTAATTTCTTTCAGACGAAAGGAGTGGGCCTGGAGAGAAGTTAAGTAGCTCCTTCTCCCCCCCCCCCCACCCTGCTGGGGGTCTCCCCAGTGGATTCCCTGTGGTCTGTATTGCGGGCTCACGACAAGAGCATTTTCAAAATGGCAACAAGAAAAGGGAATCTAATGGAGTGATTTTGAGATGTAGAGGACAGTTTTGTTGATGTTTTTCGTTCTTGACACGATCAAAACAAGTCCCCAAACGTAGGGTAGACCTCCTTTATTTGTATTCCCGATAAAGGTGAATATGGAATGAGTACAAACGTGCGAAAATGTGGGTAACAGAAACTTACAGGGACCTGAGGTAAGCGTTTCTCATTGTACAATGACTGGTTAAAGCTTATGTCTTTGACGTTTATCATGTTTATCAACTTAGCTTACTGAAATTAAAGCCGAGCTCGGCGTAAAAAAATAGATACCGGTAGTGAGAACGAGGCGATAATATTAAATGGCAGTCATTTCCTCGAGGCATGTAACTGTTATTTATGTTTGTCATCTAAGCTTTAAGCTACTGACCTGTACTTCAAATTAATAAGAATCGCATCCTTTCATTATTTATACGTGAGGAAATGTTCCTCAAAATATTGACCAAGTGGCCATTTCAGGCTGCAAAGAAAAATTAGGTCAGGGAAATTTGAAATTTCTGCAACACCTTTGATGTGAATGTGATACCTTTGAAATGGGAAGAAACATTTCAGCTCAGTGTGATCTCTTTTTTTAAGTTAGACTAGAGACTACTTGCAGTCAACCTGGTAGCTAATCTAGACTTCAATTAAACAGTGCTACTCACGTTTTGGAATGCCTCTTTGGGCATGTTTAATAAATGAGACCATTTCTTAACTTATTGTATTGGTAAACATAGATTTACGTTTCTTTTGCATTTTGTGGTCTACAGGTAATTTTTGGGATTAATATAATGCCTAATGTTTTGACAGGATATACAGAATTCAGAACTGAGGACATTCTGGATTACTGTGCAGTTAAACTATGGATTATAACAAGTTCAGGTAGTTGTTGATCTCTTAGTTTTGCACGTAGTTATGTGACAGTCAATTCTAGCAATTCCCATCCTTCTCTCTACACACATTCATTACCTGAGGCATTTAAGATCTGCTTTTTGACCAGACACTTGTCTACTTTATAAAAAATCTGTTTGACATTTTTTTAAGGCCTGTATTTTCAGTTGTTGAATGACCTTCAGTAGCATTTTGAAGTAGCAATATGAAAATTTGTGAGGCCTTAATTGAACTTAAGCAAGCCAGAAAACCCTAATCCCAATACAGAGCTAACTGCAAGCAACATGATGTACCGTTTGGCTAACCGGTGTACTATGTACATGTAGGCTAACCGGAATCTTATGTAGGCTAACTGGTATGGCTTGCATGGCTCGCACGTTTCATGACATGTAAGTGCCATACAAGGCAGAAATACCTAACTCCAATAATTAGCATAACCTCAAGCCACCTCAGCTAACTATACTCAGGCTAACCAATGTGCTATTTATATATAATGGAATGGCTCTCATGACTTGTTGGCTTGCACTTTGTCAAGACCCAACTGTATGGGAATTAGCCAAGGAGTAGCTGTAAATTTGATTTAAATCAATTCCAGCTTAGTTTTGGTTGGCAACATGCTCCACAAGAAAACCAAACATAGATTTCTGTGACGTAATGTTTTTAAATGAACAGATTACAAAAATTCAGCTTTAGGGTCCAAAACATTTTTAAACATTATTAAAATAATCTGACATTTTTCTGCAATGATTAGTGAAAGGAGGGGTGCAAAGAAAATTGATTTCTTCCTTGCCTGACCCAGGTAGACTGGGCAAGGTGAAACCATTATAAGCTTACCCAAAGTCCCATTTTTCTTTCGAAACAACTACAACAAAAAATAAAAATCCATAAATGTCATTTGGCTATCTAGCAAGTGGAAAAAATTATTGGATCCACTAGCCCAACATAAAAGCAGCCAGTTGTTTTCACACACACAAAAGGCCATTTAATTTTAATATACAGTCTGCATGCTGGAAAATTGCAATTTCATCAAAATAAATAGTTTTTGTTTGTTTTTTTCTATTTACAGGTGACTTGAAGACTTTGCAAGGGCATTCCTGTTAGTCAAAATGAACTCAAAAATACACTGTGTCAATGTAATAAACTTGTCACATGATTGACTTCCACATGTTGCCAGTTTAAACCTGAATATACTTTAGTGACATTTATAGCTATTTATATAATATGAACATCCCAGAACCCAATATGGCTACACATAAATAGTGACACTTAATATTACATGTACATTTTAAAACCATTCTGGGGTTCATGACAAAAAAAATTTTTGTTTCAATAAAAACATGTAAAAATAATGAAATAACAGAGAATTTACATCATTAATTATTATCGCAGACCATAAATTTTACTCCAGGTTAAGTTAATGTGTCAAGTTTTTTTGCAGTTAAGGCTTGGTTCCACAGGGTGTGTTTCCAAAAAATATCCATACCTCCCCCAAGGATGGTTCTTTGGTTTGGACCCTCCCACCCCCTGGGATTTCCAGCTTAGCTTCATACTTCCTTTAAAAATTTGTGTTATTGAGACCCCCATCCCCCTCGGAATTTCCAATGACTATCCTCGGGGTGGGTATGGATATTTTCTGGAACCGCACAATGTAGGCATAAGCCACAGATTGATCTGATTGATACACACTAATCTATTTTCAAATTTACCTGTTTTCTATGGGATATATAATTATATATTGTTTTTACCGGTTTCACTTGTAATAATAATAATAATAATTATAAAAACAATATATAATTATAATAAAAACCTTCCCAAAATCCTTTGCAGCTGAAAAATCGTCAATGCCAAATAACTTGGTCAGTTTGAAGCCAGCAGGAGTACAACGTCGTATAGAAATAACTCTTAACAATAACCACTTCTTGTATAAGACATAGGGCGATGACGTCATTAGTCACGTGACATTGCTCTCAAGCTCCTTTTTGCTCACTGTGACGAAGATGTTTTGTTGCTGAAAAAGCAGCCATTGCAGTTTGAATCACATTGGTGTGAGGCATTTCAGACTGCCCGGGTACCGAACAAAATATAAATATTAAGGGAGCTATGTACGATTTTCAAAAAGTGGGAGTCTGGGTACAAGTGCGTATCTGGCGTTGCATTAAATGTAAGAAAACAACAAATTACATGTTGGTAGATATTCATAAGTTAAGTACATTTTTATCACTTTTATTGATATGACGTCATCGGTCACGTGACTAGAGCGGACCGCATTTTTAAATTCGCTTGATAACTTTACTAGGATCTCCCTCTTAGGATTTTTTTAAGCGAAGTTGTAGCTTTTTAAATGGTATTTCAAAAAATGGCCATTATTACTTTTTCCTAAAAATGTACGGCAGTGAAAAATACAATTGAAAAGTTTGTTGGCTTCCTACTCAGCGATCATTTGCGGTAGGAATAAAAGAAAATTTTGCCAAAGGCAGGAGCGCATGCTCTTTATGATGGCGTTCTCAGTTTCTTCTCATTTCAATTGCTTTTGGCCAGGATGGATTTAATTTCTTTCAGACGAAAGGAGTGGGCCTGAGGAGAGGTTAAGTAGCTGCCCCTCCCCCTCCCCCCTGCTGGGGTTCGCCCCAGCGGATTCCCCGTGGTCGGTATTGCGGGCTCACGACAAGAGCATTTTTAAAATGGCGACGAGAAAATGGAATCTAATGGAGTGAGTTTGAGTTATAGAGGACAGTTTTGTCAATGTTTTTCCTTCTGGACGCGATCAAAACAAGTCCCCAAACGTAGGGTATACCTCCTTCATTTGTATTCCCGATAAAGAAGAATATGGAATGAGTAGAAACGTGCGAAAACGTGGGTAACAGAAACTTACAGGGACCTGAGGTAAGCGTTTCTCATTGTACAATGATTTTTTTTAGACTGGTTGAATTATGTCTTCGACGTTTATCATGTTTATCAACTTAGCTTGCTGGAATTAAAACCGAGCTCGGGGTAAAAATAGATGGTGAGAACGAGGAGATAGTATTAAATGGCAAACATTTCGTCGAGGCATGTAACTGTTATTTATGTTTGTCATCTGAATTTTAAGCTACTGTACTTCAAATTAATAAGAATCGCATCCTTTCATTATTTATACGTGAGGAAATGTTCCTCAAAATATTGACCAAGTGGCCATTTCAGGCCGCAAAGAAAATTACGTCAGGGAAATTTGAAATTACTGCAACACCTTTGATGAGATACCTTCTAAATTGGAAGAAACATTTCAGCTCAGTGTGATCTCTTTTTTTATTAAAGTTAGACTAGAGGTCCTAGAGACTACTTGCAGTCAACCTGGTAGCTAATCTAGACTTCAATTAAACAGTGCTACTCACGTTTTGGAATGCCTCTTTGGGCATGTTTAATAAATGAGACCATTTCTTAACTTAGAATTTGTTCTTCCCATGATGTTTTATTGTATTGGTAAACATAGATTTCCGTTTCTTTTGCATTTTGTGGTCTACAGGTAATTTTTGGGACTAATAGAATGCCTAATGTTTTAACAGGATTTAAAGAATTTAGAACTGAGGACATTCCCGATTACTGTTGAGTTAAACAATGGATTATAACGAGTTCAGGTAGTTGTTGATCTCTTAGTTTTACATATAGTTATTGTGTGACAGTCAATTCTAGCATTTCCCTTCCTTCTCTACACACATTCATTACCTGAGGCATTTAAGATCTGCTTTTTGACCAGACATTTGTCTACTTTATAAAAAATCTGTTTGGCATTTTCTTAAGGTCTGAATTTTCAGTTGTTGGATGACCTTCAGTAGCATTTTAAAGTAGCAATGTAAAAATTCATGAGGCCTTAAACTTAAGCAAGCCAGAAAACCCTAGTTCCAATATAAAGCTAACTGCAAGCAACATGATGTACTGTTTGGCAACCAAAGTGCTTTTAGGGCTAACCAGAGTACTGGTTCAACCGGAATCTTATGCAGGCTAACTGGAATGGCTTGCATGGCTCACATGTTTCATGACACATAAGTGACATACAAGCCAGAAATACCTAAGTCCAACCATTAGCATAATCTCAAGCCACCTCAGCTAACTATACTCAGGCTAACTGGAGTACTGCTTAGGCTAACCAGGGAGCTATTTAGGCTAACCAATGTTCTATTTATATATAGTGGAATGGCTCTCATGACTTGTTGGCTTGGACTTTGTCAAGGCCCAAGTTTTTTTTTAACTCATATGGGAATTATCCAAGTAGTAGCTGTAAATTTGATTTAAACAAACTCCAGCTTAGTTTTTGTTGGCAACTTGCTGGACTACAAGAAATTACCAAACATAGATTTCTGTGACATAATGTTTTGAAATGGACAGATTACAAAAATTCAGCTTTAGGGTCCAAAGCATTTTTAAACATTATTAAAATAACCTGACATTTTTCTGTAATGATTAATGAAAGGAGGGGTGCAAAGAAAATTGATTTCTTCCTTGCCTGACCCAGGTAGACTGGGCAAGGTGAAACCATTATAAGCTTATCCAAAGTCCCATGTTTCTTTCGAAACAACTACAACAAAAAATAAAAATCCATAAATGTCATTTGGCTATCTAGCAAGTAGCAAAACATGATTGGATCCACTAGCCCAACTCGCATAAAAGCAGCCAGTTTTTTTTCACACTGAAAAAGGCCATTTAATTTTAATATACTGAGTCTGCATGTTGGAAAATAGCAATTTCATCAAAGTAAATAGTTTTTGTTTGTTCTGTTCTATTTACAGGTGACTTGAAGAGTTTGCAAGGGCATTCCTGTTAGTCAAAATGAACTCAAAAATACACATTGTGTCAATGTAATAAAATTGTCACATGATTGATTCCCACATGTGTCAAGTTTTTTGCAGCACTGGCTTGGTTCCACAGGGTGTGGTTCCAAAAAATATCCATACCTCCCCCAAGGATGGTTCTTTGGTTTGGACCCTCCCACCCCCTGGGATTTTTAGTTTAGCTTCATACTTTCTTTTAACAATTTGTGCTATTGAGACCCCCATCCCCCTTGGAATTTCCAATGACCATCCTTGGGTGGGTATGGACATTTTCTGGATCTGCACAATGTAGGCATTTGCTTATGAAAGTAAGCTGCAGATTGATCTGATTGATACACACTAATCTATTCTCACATTTACCTTTTTTCTAAGGGATATGTAATTATATATTGTTTTTACCGGTTTCACTTGTAATAATAATAATAATAATAATAATAATAATAATAATAATAACAATAATAATAATAATAAACAATAATAATAAACATATTTTTGCAGGATGACCATCTCAGTTATAGAAAACTGCTATCAACATGGGTCCTGCGTAAAAAATAAATAAATGAATAGTTAATAAAATAAAGTATATAGTTTTTGTGGTTTCAGCTTCATAGAAGCAAAACCTACAATGTTGTTACGTTGTAAGTGAGTAAGAACGTAATTCGGAAAGCTGACATAGTGCTGACGAGATATAAAAAGACACAAGACATAAGACATACATGTACTTCATTTAATGTGGACAAGTGCACGCTCAGCTGTTCGCTAGTTCCCAGCCGTGCTAAAAATTAGAAAAAAAATCCAGGTTGTCCTTATGGCAAATGCCGGACAACCTACCCCCTGACTTTGGTTGCCCTGATGAAGACTTGGTTGTCCTTAACATTTGCAACTAAAAGGTAAAAATAGTCACCAAACACAAATTTTTAGTCGCCAGATTGCAAAATCAAATAGTGTTTAAAATCATAAATTTCTAGAAATTTATTCCAAAAAAGGACTAAATACATAAATAGTCAAAAAGAAAATGGTTTTAAACAAACACATTATACAAGATTTTGTGGCCACTAACTTTGAAGCGAACAGGGATAGCCATACATTACAACAGACATGCTCAAGGGTTTGCAAAGTATTATAGGACGATTTCAAACATGGTCAGCTATTTACAAGTTTTCCGATGTGATAGAATCTTTTACAGCAAAAGAAAAGGATGGATTGACTTCTTTTCTTATTTTGGATGTTTTAGAAGCAAAGACCTTACGATATAACTTTCTGGAAGGGCACAATGTCTGAGGAAATGACTGTTATTCATCATCAACTCACAGTGTAGTTGCCATTTTGACGACTAAAGCAGAATCTTTATGAAATGTTAGTCACATTGGCGACCATATCGGTCACAATTTTGAGCCCTGCATTTAGAGCTATTTTCATGTCTCAAGTTCATAGCTTCTGTTCTTTATTCTGTTATGCATCACAGTAATGTAAGACAAAATACGTCAATTTTGTCCTGGGTTGTCCGGCAAATTTTTCTGGGGCAACCAGCCCTTTATTTTTCCTAAATTATGGTTGCCTGAACGAAGTTTTAGTTGTCCTGGGCAACCGGGCAACCCCTAATTTCCAGCACTGTTCCAGGTGCTCCACGATTTAAATGAAAAAAAAGTATTTATATCAGGCTAATTTAAAATCGCTTAAAAACATGAAGCTAATTTAAAAAAAAGCCGAGCTAAAAGCAATGAAATATAATCAAAATGTATCAAACGTGAAAATCAGTTTGCCGAATCTTTTTCAAAAAGTCTTTTGAGCCTGCCATGGAATGAGTATTAGCTTGCCTTGGAGCCAAGTTTAGCGACTTTGTGGCATCAGGAGCTGTATACATATTCGGAAGCGCAGTAGATTCTCTGTTGTATTCACTACATTATTGCTTATTATTTGCTTAGCTGCAATAGAATGCCAAATACCACAATGTTTAAACCATTAGTGGAAGCCTTATATTTTTTTATTGTCTTTCAGGTGTCTTCTAGCTCTTTTGTTTCCAACATGTATTTTATTTCTTTTCCCTGGAAGATACTTACTGACTGCTGGAGTTATAGCTGTATTTCTGGGAAACTCAGGCTTTGAAAAAGGTGTGAATTTCATTTAATGGACATTGACCCATTGACCCCTATAGATTTTAGAAAAATGTATTTTTAAATCACTTTTTAAAATCATTCCAAACTACTCAAAACATCATTTGCAACATGAAGACATACCTTGCCTGCCAGTGTTTTATGATGTTTTGAATTGGGTACATGTATGTGCACAAATTTAAATTTTGAGTGGAACAAATGCCAAAGCTTGTAATGGGTAGCTTATCATTTCAGGTGTCAATGTGTTAACCTGGTTTAACAAAACCTGTCTTGTTGGTGTGAATGGGGTAAAAGTCAACAATGAAGTGCAATGGGCATGCAGATTGAATGAAAGTGATTTCTTATTTTTTATATAAACACAATAGATCTATACAAGTACGTAACAGCTGAGTAAGTCTTTAGGAAGTATTTATTTATACACATGTATTTGTTACTAATATAGTGCAAGGTCCAACAGCTATCGGTAAGTCCATATTTATGTAGCCAGTGCTACATTGTATTTGCAACCATTAATTTTAACATTTAAATTGTAACTTGCTTAGTGGCGTGTAACACGTTTAACAGCCATTGACACTGATGAAGGAGGGCTGTCCAATACTGTTGACTAGATTCCAACCGAGAAAGAGATGGATGATTTTATTCATGATCTGACAAGTGGAGTTGTCAATCGGAAAATATTGAATCTTATAAGACAATAGTAGGACTTGGAATTTTTTCAAGATATTCTGGTGGCAGAGCCCTTGTTAAAGTTTGTTGATTTGATCGATTCGTTTGATTCCTCAAATAATTATTATTTTTTTTATTCATGATCTGACCAGTAAATTGGAAAATTGCATCTGATTAGTGGGAAATAGAATTTTTTCTAGATATTCAAGGGGCAGAGGCCCTGTGAAAGTTAATTGATTCATTTGATTTGTCAAATGGATAATTTTATTCACTGTTTGACATAAGTACCTTTAGTTGGGGCAAAACAAAGTAAACCGGGCTGAAATCGTAGCAGCAAAAGTTGTCTATAAAGAGGTAAGAGCCCCTGGGAAGAGAGTCTCTCCAAACCATTTCCAAAGGGCTCTGTGAATGCTGGCTCCTGATCGACCAAAAAAAATCGAGTGGACAACTAAAATTGTTTTACAGTGGTCCATCCAACTTTTCTGATAAATGCAAATAGTCTTTAAACTATCCTTGACCTAAAAAAATGGATAGTACATGTAAATGGATAACAAATGGTATCAAAAGCATTTAAATGGTTTCAAAAATTGTTTGAAAGGGTAAATTTCAGAAATGGATAGATAGGAACGCCTATACTGGATGCGTGACAAGCGCTCAACAAAAAAAAACAATCGCATTAATGAGCATCACAAAGCAGACTTCCAAAATACTCATCACCTTATCTTATCATCAATCTGCAAGCAAGCAAATTTTAGATGTATTTATGGAATGGCAACTTCAAGTCTGCATGACATCAACAGAACACTGCGTAATAGTGTAGCAGTTTACTATATATATGTTAAATCAATTGAGTTCACAGGCAACATGTCCATATATCAGAGCAATTTTATAATACCAGGCCACCTTTTACATATCTCTGAATGCTTTTTACTACGAAGCATAAAGAAACACAAGGAACTATTCAAATTCAGTGGGATGCAAATTAAATACATGTAAGTGGCCCGGTATTCTACAGTTTAGCCCATAATAATATCTTATCCTTTTCAAACAAATCCAAACACAATACCAGAGACTTCTTTGATATCAATAGAAACATCTGAAAGTCATATTTTGCAGCAAAAAACCATTGACTGTAAATTTAATCTTGCAATGAGCAAGCTGTTTGCGCAGAATCATGAATTGTCAGGTGTGAAATACAAGTGACAGTTGGGTTACGTTGTGTATGTCGCAAACAAAAACATGTGATTTCTCCACTCTTGGAACAGACGCACAAAATCGGGCAGTGCAGTGTATGATTTTCCAAACTAAAGAAAGCGAATTATGAAGTTGAGTATTTAGTTTCAAAGTTGATTTGAAGCTAATCGATAAACCAGGTCACAATTATGAAAATGGCGACGCCTGGAAATATGTTTGCGCTCATCTGAACATCCTTTCATCCTGTGCGATTCACGATCGCGAGTCATAGAAAACTGTACTCATTCCACACTTGTGGTGGCCACTTTGGTGTTTATAGAATGAGGAATAAACTTCATGTCATAATTTGCGTACATGCGAAATGGCCATACTATGTTTGGCTTCATACTACATTTGGTGTTTTTAGACCAAGGAATATACATGTGTTTATATACTTATTATAGGTTAAACGGTTTGTCACTGACTCTTTTTCGTTTTTTGTTAGACGTTTCGGCTAATACTTAAGCCTTCATTAGTAATCATGAAGTATTAGCTGTATTAAGTATTAAGTATTAGCTGAAACGTCTAACAAAAAACAAAAAAGAGTCAGTGACAAACCGTTTAACAGGTCAGATCAGGTTAGTGTTACTACGGATATGTTTTCATTTCATCTTTTTTCATTTTATTTATTTATTCCATTCTAAAATTACAAAGGTAAATATAAAGTAAACAAGTAGAAGAAGAGAAATGGAAAAGGGCAAAAATATAGCAAGCTTATTAGATTCCCTTGTTTAAATGACAATAATAATTAGGATAAAAAAGTTAACTTAACATAGTAGAGGAAGAAGTATGAATTAATTAAGACTGAGCAAAATAATACTGGTAGAGTGCTTTTTCAAAATGTTTTCTAGCTGCTATGTTACATATAGATAAAGGAAGGTCATTCCATCCAATAACAGTGGGGCAAAATTTCCTTATATATTATTTATTCTGGAGAAACTGGGATTTAAGTGTTGTAAGGAAGCACTTCGTGTAATTAGGCAGTTTTTCATTGAGTGGTCATATAATAGCTGGTAGGTATATAACTTAACAATGTCAGGAAGCTTAAGAAGACCAAGGTTTACATAATGTTTGTGTGTTTCTTGCGAGCATGCCCATTCTGGTTTTGATATCACAGCTTGTCCAGTCCCAGGTCCTAGCTTTCCTCACACAATTTTTGACCCAACTGGAAGTGAAATTTCACGTTTTCAGACTCCTAAAATGCAGTGAAATTTTTTTTCAATATTCAAATAAGCATCCATGTCTATTCAATCAAGCAAATTTATAAAAAAAATCTATCATCCCACTTTAAATCCATTTGTGAAATTAAAAACATGGTATATAATACATGTTAAGACACTGGCCATTAGTCATCCGGCAGTTTCCACACAGTTAACATTTATTTGCTGCTTTTTGCTTCTTGAATCTTTGATCCTGTCCTGTACATAAAGGTGCGATATCAACATGTACAGTAGAAGTATCAATTATCAAACAGTTATCACATTTCTATTATCTGTCTAATATCTAATGCGATAATGTCTCGATAATATTCAATATCATCGCACCTAGGGAGGAGGAAGAGGGTTTCTAAGTAGACTCTAGTAGATTCTAAAGCGATAATATTGCGATAATATCCAATATCATCACACTCAGGAAGGAGGAAGGGGATATCTAGGTAGACTCTAGTATATTCTAAAGTGATAATATCGCAATAATATCCAATATCATCTCACTCAGGAAGGAGGAGGGGGATATCTAAGTAGACTCTAGTAGATTCTAAAGTCATCACAATAATATCCAATATTCATTAGTTTTATTGGAACAAAATATTTTTGTCACGAGCCAATGTTTGGTCTTAAAACTTATGTGTAATAAAGTGCCAGTATTCACATGTAGCCTAATTTGGGTTCTGCGATGCCCAAATTACTAAATCACTTATTTATCCTCATTGGGCCCATGAGAACTCTTGAGGCCAGGTTCATATTACATAAATAGCTATAAACGTCACTAAAGTATATTCAGGTTTAAACTGGCAACATTTGGGAATCAATCATGTGACAATTTTATTAAATTAACACAATGTGTATTTTTGAGTTCATTTTCGAGTTGACTAACAGGAATGTCATTGCAAAGTCTTCATGTCATGTGATTAGCAACACAACATTTACAAAGTCTATACTACAATTGAAATTATAGCTTACAATTCCTTTTTTTCCCTTTTTTTTACAATCATTTACTTACAGAAGGTATTGTTAGATGAAAATTAAAATAAACTATTGCACTAAGTAAGTAAATAACTATGGACCTAATAACTATACAAGATTTATTACCTCAAGCATTTTCCATTTTCTCTTGAACAAATTTGAGTTGTTTAATTTTAAAGAGATGTACCTTTCAGTTTGATATTTATTTATCAAAATTCTTTTGAAGTGGCTCAAACATGGTTTTATTATATTGCAACGGCACGTCCACAAGTACGATTTTCCTAAAATAAGTATATAATTTAGCAGATCCATCTTCTCCTTTGAAAGCCCTAATATAATGTCTCGGTGTTCTGGCGTGAGGCTTTCGCAACTTTTTAGTTTATTTAGGATTTGTCCATAAACCTCTTTCCAAAAAGATATCGCAAAGGAACAGTCAAATAGGATATGAGGTATTGTTTCTATAGTCTGTTGGCAGAAGGAACAGTTTGGATTTGAAACATAGCCTATTTTACAAAGTAATTCATTAGTATATAAAATTGAATTTAAAACCTTATACTGAAAGGAGCGTAGATATGGTTCATTGGCAACTCTCAGTGGCATTGCAAATTGCCTCTGAAATTTGTTTGTCTCCTAGATTAAATTCTTCTTTCAATTCTCTCCACCCAAATCAAAGGTAGCCTTTAAGTTGGGCACATTACAATGCAGTTTCAAAGGAACTGATTGCCTTAGACCTGTCCACACTAGAAAATTGGAACTCTTCAATCCTGCACCCCTGATGACGTTGAAAGATGCAATATTTGACTTTTCATAAAGCAGATCAGTAGTGTATTTAATATTATTTTCAAAAAAATTTTGTGCTCCTCTATGCGTTGGTGAAGATGTCGTGTTGTATAACCAATATAATCAGCATCACACTGAAAGACCACGTACGAGAGGCCGACCTCCTAAATACTACCATCCACTTCTGCAAAAAGAAAAACATCTCGAATCTGTCGTCCGGAAAATCCTACCAAAGCAGATCGCTGACACAGTCTGTCGTAAAGGCCCCCGCCTGGCCCATCTTTATGGCCTCCCGAAGACTTACAAGCAGCAGCTATCAATGCGACCGATTCTATCCGCGACAGGGACCTACAACTACGCCCTGGCTAAGTGGCTTGATGACAAACTCAAGCCACTATCAGTAAATCAGCACACCATCTCCGATACCTTCTCCTTCGCTAAAGAAATCAGAGAAATGCCAGTCAATCCGAACGACATCTTGGTTTCTTACGACGTATCGTCTTTGTTCACCAACGTGCCACTTAATGAAACTATCGAGATCCTAGCTGAGAAAGCATTCACAAACAACTGGTTCAACGAAACTCACAACCTGGACATCACGAAATCAGATCTGACCGAACTTTTAAGATTAGCTACCAAAGACCAGCTCTTTCAATTTGACGGCAGGCTGTACGAGCAAGTTGACGGGGTTGCCATGGGATCACCCCTTGGACCCCTTATGGCAAATGCCTTCCTGTGCTCTATTGAAGAAAAATTAGAGCATGAGAACATGTTACCAGGATTTTACAAACGATACGTCGATGATACCCTAGCTACAATGCCCAATGTACCAGCCGCAACAGCCTTTCTTTCTACTTTAAATGAATGCCATCCATCTATACAGTTTACAATGGAGATTGCCGAGAGCAACAAGCTACCGTTCCTCGGTATGATGATTGAGAAAATAGACTGCCAACTTACAACGAGCGTCTATCGGAAACCAACAAATACTGGTTTACTCCTTCATTACCAGAGCCATGTTGATCAACGTTACAAAAGATCCCTTCTGAAAACCATGCTGAACCGGGCATACCGCCTCTCATCTTCAACGGATTTATTTGCGATTGAATGTGAACACCTCAAGCAGATGTTTATCAAACTCAAGTATCCACTGAACCTCATCAACTCAACAATTGCTACGTTTGTCGATTCTGTGGCCCAACCCCATGGTGACATCTCTGAGGCTGACAGAGAAACACAAAAACCCGTACGGATTACTCTACCTTTTAAAGATCAGAAATCTGCTGACGCCGTACGCAAACAGCTAAAAGATCTTGGAAAGAAAATTGGAACTGAGATTCAACCGGTTTACACAAGTGCTAAGATCGGCGACAAGTTGAAGTTACAAGAGAAGAAGCCTGCTTTGGTGAACAATCAGTGCGTAGTTTATTCCTTCAAGTGTGATCAGTGTGATGCTGATTATATTGGTTATACAACACGACATCTTCACCAACGCATAGAGGAGCACAAAACCTCTGTTATTGGCAAGCACATTAAAGAAGTCCACTGTGTCGCGAGTCCCGACCTAACAAAGATGTTTTCCGTGTTAAAGAAATGCCAAGGAAAACTGGATTGTTTAGTTAACGAAATGCTGCTAATTCGTGAAAGAAAACCTACACTTAACACGCAGTCGGACTCAATACGTGCGAAAGTATTTATTTAATCTTAATGCAGCACGCCCCGACACTGTGAACGCTAATTACCGCGAAACAGTTCTTTTAAATATGCTAACATACTCTGTCACCTTTATTTGTATTTAAATTCGAAACTCGACCGTTATCTTTATTTCTACTTGATAATGGAGTCAAGATGATTCCGAAACGACGTAATCTAATTTCGCTAATTTTTATAGTCAATTGTATTTCAAAAAAATGTCTATAAAAAACACTTTTACCATCAATCTTTATTTCCTTGTTATTCCATAAAACGTATTTGTAGGTATTGTCTGGATCTTCGATTTCTCTTACTTTTGCCCACCATTCTAATAGTTCACGATAAAAGGTTGTTGGAAGTGTGACTTGGTTAATTTCATAGTTACATTGAATTAAAAATAAACCCCCTTCATTCTGTAATAAGTAATTTAGGTATAACTTCCAGAAACCGGAATAATCTGGATCAACTATCCGTTTTAACCAGCTTAGTCTTAAAGCTTTAATCATGTTGTCATAATCTAACATTTTAAGGCCCCCTTGATCATAAGGTGCATACGTCGAATAGCGGATAACTTTGTCTTTCCCGTTCCACAAAAAAAATGAAAAACTAGGTTAAATTCTTTTATGACATATGATGGAGTACATATCACCGAACTAGCACAAATCATTTTGGGGAGTAAAAGTGTTTTTATAATGTTTACTTTGTCATGAATCGATAGCCCTCTTGACTTCCATAAGTTTATTGTATTTTTAATTTTTTTTCAACCTCTGCTTAAATTTTTTTTCCACCAATTGTTGTACATCATATGTTATGAATATTCCTAAAAATTGAATACATTTTTTCCACTTAACTCCTAATGGTTCACCTTCGCAGTTCTGGAAGGACCCAATCCACATTGCTTCTGTTTTCGTAACATTAAGTTTAAGTCCAGAGGCTTTCTCAAACAATTCAAGTAATGCAAACAAAGCTCGAGCAGAATCCAAATCTGATAGGGCAGCTGTTGTGTCATCAGGAAACTGCAATAATTTAGTTTCTAAGCTGTTCATAGATATACCTTTGATGTTCTCTTCATTTCTTATTGCAATTGCTAAGATTTCCACTGCAGTGACAAAAAGGTAGGGAGATAGAGAGTCACTCTGTCTTACTCCACGTTCTATATTGAAGTATTGAGAGCACAGACCATTGTTTATAACACAGCTTTGAATGTCACTGTAAAAGGTATTAATCCATCTAATCAAATCGGGACCGAAATTAAATTTTTTCAAGCATTTTTCAAGAAAGTCCCATTCTAAGCTATTAAAGGTTTTTTCAAAGTCGATAAACAATAGAAGACCTGGCAATTTCTTAGCTTTGGTGTATTCCATTATGTGTAGAATTGAATGTATGTTTTCACTAATATTTCTGCCTGGAATATATCCTGATTGGTTGTTACAGATCACTTCAGGTAAAAGATGCTTCATTCGTTCCGCTATAACTTTGGAAGCTATTTTTGCATCATATTTTGGCCTCCAATTTTTAAGGTCACAACGATCTTGATCTTTTTTCTCAATGAGTGTAATCACAGCTTGTCGTTGTGATGGACTCATTTTTCTTTTACAAAGGATTTGTTAAAGCATTCAACTAAAGGTTCTCCTAGAAAATCCCAATAGGTTTTGTAGAATTCTATAGGTAGTCCATCGTTTCCTGGTACCTTATTTAATGAAAAGGAGTTCAAGACCTTTGTACATTCCTCTATGCTTATTAACCCTTCTCCAAGATATGTAGATTCTGGTGAAAGTGTAGGTATAGGTAAATCTTCAAGACTTAATTGATCGTTTTCGTCGAAATAATGTCGTCTGCATTTGTAGAGATTTTGACAAAAATATTTCTCCGCTTCTAGAATTTCAAAATGGTCTGTTGTAATAACCCCACTTAGACGAAGCTTCTGAATGTGTTTCCTAATACGGTTTCTTTTTTCTAAATTAAAAAAAATATTTCGAATTCTTTTCCCCATATTCATGCCACTTTGCTCGTGAAAATTTCATGATGGTGGGCCCCCAGATCCCCCTCCCCACAAAGGGGGCAACTTTTTCAATCCTCCCTCCTAACATGGCCACTGCCTTTACCAGGCTGGCTGCATTTGGCTGACCCCTCTGATAATTGTTGTGACCCCTTTTCTCAAATATGAACTCAGTTCAGTAGCCTCTACATGCTCCCCTTATTAAAATTCATTTTCTAGGTCGTTGTAGTTTGATTCTACCTAAAAATAAATGTGAACTGCAAAAGCGAAGCCATTGTAAGTATGTGGCCATATTTCTATACATGTTTGGTGACTTAACTCTTTGTAGTTTGCAGACAGGCTGTTACACGACACCAGCTGTCACTACAGCAATGGAGGAAGAACATGTTTTCACAGAAATATTGGACTGCACTGATGAGTGCTTGGACAACAACCTCTTTTGAAGCTTCAATTGCTAAAGAAACTGCACAACATGACTATGATGATGAATGGGTAAGTTACAGGTTGCCTAATTTAACTGCAAGTTTGTTTTTTTTGTAGCTTCATGCGCATGTGCAGTGCAGCCACTGTGAATATCTTGATTTTTCCAAATAGTTTCATTAAGAAGGTCATTGCTTGTTTCTGGTGTTTGTGGAAAGAAATCAGCCCGTGTAATAAGAATGTAGTCGTTATAATACTGTGGTAGATTTGCTGGTAGAAAGGCTGTACTAAAGTTGCATAATTGGAAAAATAATGAGAAAACCAATTTATAACAAGACAGTTGAAGACACATGATAGGTGCTTTTTAATCCTATCTATTTACAATACGCTGAAAGCTGGGAAAGCATTTGAGGCTAGTAATCTCTCACAGGTTGACTATTTTCTTTTGATTAGGATTTATTGTGTAATCTGTTGGAAAGGGTTATTAAATGCCAAAATATAGTTAACAGATAAGAACCATTTACTAGCTGGCAATACTACCATTGATCTCACATTGTTAAATTCAAAAGTCTCCCAACAGCACACTCTAAGTTTAACTTCATTTACTGAAATGAAGCAGCCTTAGAGTTGAACAAGATTTATCTCTTCCACGGCCAAGTTACAATTGACACTTGTTTGTAGTACTGAAGAGCCAGGGAGGCATGCCACACAGGCCAAACAAACATGAGCTTTAAATATCAGTACACTTTTGCTTGCTCTTCCTACTCTTCTGCAGCTACTCAATATCCTGGATGTGCTTGTCTTTATGCAAGTTACTGCACTTTCCTCAGTAATACAGTACATTATTCCGGATTCTACAGTAAGGGTTCTCAGAACACAATTAAATCAACCATACACTGCATATCTTTAAAAACAGTATGTAATGTTCATGAAAGTCATTCCTTCACCCAAAATGTTTGCTATTGTAGATAAAAGATCTTAAGCCAAGCTTGATGCTGCAAACTCAGAACTACATACAAAATAGAACTAAGAATGGAAACTATAAGATAATGAGAAGTGCATGGCAACCTTTATTGGCATAAATTATTTAGTAAAAAAGTGTCTATATGACTGCTTTAAACAAGAATTTAAAAATGTAACTTGATAGGAATTTTTTTATGTAGACACCCTCTTTTTACTTTCGCCGGAAGTAAGGTAGGTGGTATCTTTGATTAAGTTTAGCAAAGGCTGAAAAAGCTTTAACCTTAGTGTTTTTTTTCCTGATATGTCTAGACTAAGGGTTAAACTTTACAGAAATGCTAAAGTTTTATGATCTAAAATGTTGGCATCCAAACTCTTAAGCCTGAAAAATAGGTCATTTCCGGTCCCATGATATGTTTATAAGTGGCTTAGTTTATTGCTACAGGCAACATACATTGTAAATATTCCTGTGAACCATTGTCTTCAGCTATTAAGGCTCAAGGACTTCATTTTAAATAAATGTCTTTTCTTTTGCCTACATATATTTCTAAGTCTTTGATGCATGAATTGAAGCATAGTTAGTAGAGGAGACTGGTTATGAAAGCCAGCGAACTTCAAAGGGAGCTAAACAATAGCGCTGTCTTGCCAAAAACATTAGTATTGACTGGCAGAATGGTACTTATGAAACACACATGACCCTATTAAAGGATGCTGAGAAGAAACTTTGCACTTACAAGGTCGCCCCCTAAACATGGTGGCCATTTCACTATACCGATACATGTGTTTTCACACCACACCATGTCGGCCTGGACGTGTATGAAACTGCTGTGTGCTACTTAAGCAAAACTTAAGCTGTTGATCCCCTGCTGTTAAATGTGTCACAGGTATTTATGGGTAAGCATTTAAACAATCTTCCAAGTGTCACTCACTCCATACTCTGTTAAGAGGTTCTTCAGTTACTTCTAATCTGAAACTGATGTTCCAACCCAACAAGTTTCAACTTGTGAAGAAAGATGAAATGCATGTTCAACATAAAAGTTCTTAAAATGTGTTCACAGTCCACATTCCTCTGTAGCCTCAAGAAGAATGCACTTGTCAATAGTGCGGTCAAGCTTTCATGTCTTTGTCTTCACTTTTACTCGGTGCACACATCCATCTCTTCCAGACATGACTTCGATCACTCTCACCATTGGCCAACAACTCCTATAGGAGAATTATCTTCAGCTATCAACACACTGTAATCAACAGCTACATTTCTGCGAGAATGATTTCACTTTTACTGCTGCTGTAGCAAGGGATGTACTCACAAAACTACATCTCCAAAATGGATCTGTGAGATGCTGCACTTGTTGCCATTTTCTGTGGAAAAGGTATCTTCCTTTCTGAAGATTCCTGGGGGTAGAACTGATCCAGATCAGGGTAGAAGCAAATGATTTGGGGTCAGAGCTTCTAAGTCTCTTGGATGCTGTGACACCTTTGTGACAGGTCTACCATTTATGATGGACTCTACTTCACACATGATAGTCATCAAGGATTCATCTCTAACTTTGTTTATTCAGTAGGGCATTCAAGATCTTATGGGTGGTGTGAATAGACTGCTCCAACAAACTGCCGTGGTGAGATCCAGAGGGAGGATTGAACATCCATTATTATCAATACACATGGCCAAATTGAAAACCACCCTCTTGAAAACACGTGCTTTGCTGGCCGCAAATGACTCCTAGCGGGCTGTTAATGCATTAACGGCTCTGCAGCCGATTGGTTCTCGGTTCATCATCCAATGAATATTAACCAATCATGCATCATTAACCAATGACGCGGGAAAACCATTCGGGTGCGAACAGCTTGCATACAGCAGCATACAGCAAGCTATGAAGTAAAAAAAGTCTCGAACAGGTTCTCGCTGATCGAACAGTGTTCGAAAAGAAAAATCGAAGTCTGTTTGTTATGAATGGGACAAAATGCAGCTAAAAATTTGGATTAGAAGCAAAAGCACAAGGCGAAGATACAAAGAGAGCAACTTCTTGTCATCTCATTTACAAGAAATGAAACACGACAAAACATTGGTTCACATCATTTTGTGTTTCTCGAGTCGGGCTATTAATTAACTGACGCATTGCGGGGATTTTACACCGAGGCTCAATTGGAAAATGTAAGTTTGTAAATTATTATCCATTTATTTTCAGAGACACAGCAGCTCTTTATAACTACACCTATTCAATACATGGGCCTCAGTGAAGCATAGCACAAAATTTTCAACGCCTCATGATCAGCTGCTAGAACAAAAATGTATGGGGATAGAGGGTCCCCTTGTCTAACACTGCGTTCAAGAAGAAAGTAATCGGATGTGTCACCATTATTTATTACACAGCTTTGGATATTCTTGTAAAATGTTTTAACCCAATGAATAAAGTCCGGGCCAAAATTGAAAGCCTCAAGGCAGTTTAATATGAAATCCCATTCAACACTGTCAAACGCCTTCTGAAAATCTATAAAAATCATCAAACCAGGAATATTCTCCGTGACAGTAAATTCCATTATGTCAAAAATAGATCTTATTGTTTCACCAATGTAACGGTCTTTAACGAAACCAGTTTGATTGTAATGAACGATACTGGGTAAAACATTTTTTATTCTAGATGCTATGACTTTTGACATAATTTTTGCGTCCACATTAACTAAGGACGTTGGTCGCCAATTTTCTAACAGAGTACGGTCCTTTCCTTTCTTTTCAACGAGAGTAATCACAGCTTGTTTTTGAGAGAAAGACATTTCACCTTTCTCAAAACACTCATTAACACATTTAATAAAAGGTTCACTAATTAAAGGCCATAGCTTTCTATAAAACTCAATTGGGATTCCGTCATTTCCTGGGGCTTTGTTGG
Organism: Meandrina meandrites; assembly: GCA_963693305.1. Classification (NCBI taxonomy): domain Eukaryota; kingdom Metazoa; phylum Cnidaria; class Anthozoa; order Scleractinia; family Meandrinidae; genus Meandrina; species Meandrina meandrites. The sequence goes on along the minus strand of OY855905.1, from coordinate 17,849,575 downwards.
ATGAAAACGTTTCAAGAATCAGCTCGCATTCTTCCAAAAGAATTTTTCCTTCACAGGCTTGCTTCTGCTCTTCTGTCAACTTGGGAATATTTAGATTACTAAGAAAGGATTTGGCGTCATTATTAGCCGTTCTATTGTTACCGGATGAATATAAATCTTGATAAAAGCGCTTCTGTTCAGACAATATTGTAAAAGGATCTGTTATTGTCGAATCATGAATATCCAGTTTCCGCATATGCTTTTTGACATAATTCCTCTTCTCTAGATTAAGAAAGTACTTGGTGCTTCTCTCGCCGTGCTCGTGCCAGCGAGCTCGCGCACGAATGATTATTCCTTTAGTTTTTTGTTCATAGAATAGCTCTAGCTTTTCCTTTGCTGCAGCCATTTGATTTGGATTGCTGTCGGACGGGTCTGATTTATACTTTTCGCTTGCAATTCTGTAGTCATTTTGTAGAACACTTTCTAGTTCACTTCTTTCCTTTGTGCGCCGTTTTGAATATTGGATAGCATGTACACTTATGTTATACTTAAATCCATTCCCAAATAATACGATTGTCAGACGATGCTTTTTCTCCATCAGCGATCCAAGCTGGAATTTTTAAAGTAATATCTTGTATATAATCTTCGTCGTCCAAAATTGAGCAATTCATTTTCCAAAGGCCGGAACCTTTCATCTGGTCGTCTCTAGTTCCAAACTCTACAAAAACTGCAGAGTGATCTGTTTTTATAGCGGGGATTATGCTAGTTGAAATTACTAGATCTTGTAAATTATTAGATATTAGCCAGTAATCAAGTTGGAAAAAAATGTTTGGAGAGTTTTGACTCCATGTAAAACTCCTAGTGACAGGGTTTTTGATACGCCAGATATCAACTAAGTCAAGATCTTCCTGAAAACAGCTAATGCTTGCGACAACTGATTTTCTCGGTAATAATGAACCCCCTTTCTTGTCAAGAATTGGGTTGATCGGGCAGTTAAAATCCCCACCTACAATGAGATTTTCTTCTGCGTCTAAATTTTCTGTTTGTAAGGTTGTTCTTAATGCTTCGAGAAATGTGACAATATCTTTATCTTAGTTTGGAGCATACACATTGATTAAACATAGATATTATCATTGAACTCTACCTTGAGAACAATGAAACGTCCCTGAGGATCTATGATTTCAGAATGAACAGTAACACCCATGCCTTTTTTCATCAAGACTGCTACCCCACGTGAGTTCGAGCTTCCACGAGACAAGTAAATTTTGGCACTCCATTCATTTCTCCATTGAATTTCTACTTCTTTTGTCGAATGAGTCTCTTGCAGAAATATTATGTCTGAATTTCTTTTTCTACACCAAGTATAAATCATCCTTCGTTTTTTAAAATTACTGATACCCCTCACATTTAGTGATATAAGTCTTAAGGTACTATTTGTGCATAGAGTGCAAAAGGAATTGATTGTAAAAGGAACCAAACATATAAATAATTTTGAGAAAGAAAATGGCATAAATAATTTTCAATTTTAATTATTTTTTTCGGGCAGATTGAGCATGTGAGGACAATTCAACACTTATCAAGGCATGCAAACAATAATTACGAAGGAAGGAAGAGTAGAACTTATCTTGTACGAAATACCCCCAAAAGACCCAGATTAGTGAAATAGCGGCAGTATACACACGACTAACAGAACACTGCTGAGAGATTAAAATTACTAAGTCCCTACGCATCAACAGTGTCAACAAAATTAATGTTAATTCCATGGCGTGCTTTCCGTTGCGCCCTCCCTCCAAAAAATTTCATTCACATTATTGCGCCGTAGTGCTCAAGATCTTCCGTTTCCTTACCTCGATAGACCTGTCTGTTTATAATCAATCTATCCACTTTGAAAAATGCAGATTGCTTGCCTTTCTTCGCCTTCTTTAAGATGGGATAGAGCTTTGATTGAATTTCTTCTATTTCTTTCGGAAAGTCATTGGCAATACCAATATTGGTGCCCTTTAAGTTCTTTACGAAGGACCAAACAAACTCCTTATCCTGGTAATGAGAAAACTTGGCTATAATAATTGGTCTTGGTTTTGAAGACGGCTTTCGTGTAGCTATGCGATGGAGACGTTCGAAGCGGATGTATTCCTCGTCTTCCTTTGGAATTTTCATCTTTTCCCTAAGGACGTTACGAACTAATGACTCAGTGTTTCGGTCTTCTCCTTCGTTTTCTGCAATATTGAAAATCTTAATGTTTTCTCTTCTTGTGTATGCCTCTAGTTTAATGTTCCGACGTTTCAACATCAAGACTTCTTTCTCCAGCGATTGAATATCTTCTGTGTTCTTGTTCGCGATGGTGCACATTGTAGTCGATGTCATTTTCATTTCTTCAAATTCTTCATTCGTGGACTTCATCGCTTCCTTTAGACTCTTATTTTCATTTTCAACTTCTGTCAGGCGAGTCCTTAGGTCTTCCATTTCATTAATTAAGCCCAACAGTTTGTCTAGTTTGACATTCATCTCCGTTATCTTCATCTCCATCTCCGTAAACCTGGCTGACGTTTCGCAGCAATGGCTGCCGCTACAACAATCTTTGTCCGTTTGTGAACCGCTCTCGCGTTGTCTTTTGCGGCCTTCGGTTCTGCCAACTTTCTGGTCTTTAGGAGGAATATCCGGCATAATTTTAGGCAATAGAGGGCTAATTATTCCTTAGAATTGCATGTAAACGAAACTTTTTAACAGAGCAAACGTAAAACGCAACCACCTTCCACGAAGGTCAGCCCCAGTCCCCCTATATCTGGATGTTATTTGGCCTTGTATATTGATAATCATGAATGATAATTAAATAACTTTTTTCAGGAATATTGTTTATTTGCTCCCTTGTAGTGTCATTTGCAGCCCTTGCGGTTCGCGCCGGACCGCAAATGACAATACGCGGGTGCAAATAAACAATACTCCCTCAAAAAGTCATTTTATTGTCCTAGTGAACATCTTGCTGTAACAAGTGTTTTTGCCTAGTTCCTACATGTAGGCCTCTATTTTTGACGTGGTCAACCCGTCTTGGGGGATGTAGTCAGAGTTAAAAAGTGAGGCCTAGCCAAAAACCAGAAAAATGAGACAGATGCCTCACTTTCGCCTCAAGTGCGATGAGTTCAAATCCAATCAATCAGGAAAAGCTGGAGTGAGCACAAGTTCTTGTTTTGGCCATAAATATCGATAAGTTTAAATTTAAATTAGATCATTTACTGCATTTCATTTTTACAAGTAGAACAAGTGGATATCATCGAGAAAAACAATTATTTTGCTAAAAATTTAGTCAGTTCGCTCACTTTGCTGATGCTTTTTCAAGTCATTGCAAGCTTACCATATCAGCTTTATGTGGCTGACCATCCATAGATGTCAAAACTTGTTGTAGGTGAACCCAAATGTATTTGTACCAAGAAAACACAGCAAATCGTTCAGTAAGTATGAAATACTATTTTCTATTTTGAAGCAGCTTGAGTTCCTCAGTTTTGAGCGCTTATGCTTCCAGCAACAACAAATGAAAACAAATGAAGTACAGTTAGACCCTGATTATTCGAACTCGGTTATTTCGAATTCCCCCTTATTTCGAACTAAAACACATTTCCCTTGGACTTGCTCTTCAGTCATTTACTGTCGGCTGTTTCAAACTTCCACCTCAAAATAGCGGGGTTCAACTGTACTTTGATTATCCTCTTATAGTAAACAGATGGAGGTACCTACCTCCTATAACCTACTGAATAGGATCACTAAGATAACAATTTCAAATTGGTTGGTAATTCAAAGACGCCAAAAAGTTGTGTTAGTGTTTTATTTTCATGTTTAGAGCTGTTTATGATGCAATTTTCCCCACAGTGTACATGTTGTTCGTTTCACAAAATGGAGGAACATGTTAATTTATACATCGCTTTGAAATGAAACAACTCAATACAAAGAATTCCTCTTATTCTAGTGAAATCAGTTTTCAGTCCAATCTTATAGTGGAAAACAAGTATATGCCGTAACAAAGTGGTGATGTCAAATTTGGAGGAGGGCTTTTTAATTGTAAAAATGTTATCTTTACAAGTGTATCGCAATTCCTTTTTTTAGGGAATTGTAAAGATGTTACAGGTGTAAAAGATTTAAATTTCAGAAATTTAATTTAATTCTTTTTCATTTTTGGTTTGGCCAGTTATCTTTCTGCTCCCACTAGAAGGACAGGCCCATTTTCGCTGTTACAAGAGCCTCAACCTTAAGTCCCCTTGATACATCATCAGCGGTGTTCAACTTAGTTGGGACATGCCTCCATTGCTGAGGAGTAGAACCACGATCAAGAATTTGTGGCACCCTGTTTGCTACAAATTACTACTATTACTACTGGTTTTGGATTCAATAAGGTGCTCAAAGGCTGTCACAAAACCACAGTACTGGATGGGATTCCCACTGAAAATTAGTACCTCTTGTTTTGTATGGTTAAAGACAATGCACTTTGGTGCTGCTGAGTAACCAGGACTTCCATACATTTTGCCTGCCTTTCTTCAAACTCATTCACCCTTTGAATGGTCTCAACATTTGAGCTTGGGGGCTTGCAGCATTAACAAGGTTGGGGGGGAGGTTACTTTCTGATGCCAGAGGGTGTTTTTACAACCGGTTTCTTTTGGTTGTAATATGGGACCATTTCACTCTTGAGGAGGTGGTGGGTGATTTCGAAAAAAAAATTTCCTGCAAGCGCTTGTCTGAAGAAAAAAATTGCACGCTGCGCAAATGAAATAGAAAAAAATTTCTTGCACTGCTGCAAGCAAGAAAAAAAAAATGTTGCAAAGGTTACTACTACACTCAAGGAGCTAAAATGTATCAAATTGTTGTGGAATTTTAGAAAACACCGCACTCAACCAATGAAAGATTTATTCATTCTTAAGAAAAGTCACAGATGCACCACCAATGCAACATTTATTCGTGGTGAATCATGCAAAGGAAAATAGTTGCAGATGCGTTGGTCAACTGTCAGCCGGTTGTCGGCCAACTGATGACCGACAGTTCACCAACGTGTGGGCCAACAGGTTTGGATCAGATTCTTTAACTTAATTTGCTGTACACTTCTTAAGCAAAACTCGAGCCTAGTACACCAGTAACGAATAGGTTGGAATTTTCAAATATTCAAGATTAACCTTAGAGCTTAAAAAAATAATGGAGCATTTTTTACTTTAAAAACAGTAGACAGAGAGGATTTACATCCACTAAAACTCAACTTTATTCTGACATTTATGCTTAGAAGGTTGCGTGTATGCTGCAGTATGAGTAAGTGTGAGAAAAAAGTCCATGATCTGCATGGTCTGCATTTTGGCATGACTGCATTACATACTTGAACTCCTACGAACATTCCATGGTTTTCTCTATGGTACAATTCTGTAGAGTCTGTGGGGCCATGCTTGGACCACAAATTCATTAAATTAGACTTTGAGATGTCACTGTGCTTCATGTGAAATAATTCTTGATATGACACATTATTTCATGAACTGAAAAACCATTCCTTTCATTAATCGACAATATCAGTGTTATAACTGGTTTTGAGAAGGAATATTGGCGATATAAAAATTGAACGACGTTTCGATGACTCCATGTCATCATCATCAAGTTAAATTAGAATAAAAAGTTGAAGCTTTATATAGTGATCGGAGAATGAATGAAAATATTTAGGGTGTGAAAATCTATTTACATAGTCAGTTTTTAAAGTAAACAGTTTGGCACGGACGGAGTCTCATTGACTATGTAAATAGATTTTCACACCCTAAATATTTTCATTCATTCTCCAATCACTATATAAAGCTTCAACTTCTTATTCTAATTTAACTTGATAATGATGACATGGAGTCATCGAAACGTTCAATTTTTATATCGCTAATATTCCTTCTCAAATGTTTTACAAAACATTTTGTTATTAAAAATAACTGGTTTTATTATTGAAAGCAAAGCAACTACCATTAATGTTGCTGTGTTTGAAAAAAATATTGAAACATCAGCAACAGCTTTTCATCACATTGTTCTGGTAAATATTACACAATGCTTTTGTATATGAACATGCAAAAATTTGCACCAGGATTTTTGGTGCAAATGTCCTAACAATCAGGAAACAAATTCTCCAGGTGTGCCACCCTTTTAAAACCAGCTTCTGAAAGAGGTGGTTTTCTGTTTCATTTGTTTCTTACTTTTTGAGAAACGAATTTCATGATGGAGTGTATATTAACTTCATCTATCATGTGACATACAATGAAGAGAAAAACAAAAGTATCACACTACAGATGAAAGTTATATTGCTCTGGGTGTTGTGATTTCGCTGCTATAATTTTTTTTTTATTTGAGACATGAATGTGTTTTAAAGCCATCAAATTATCCAAAGCCATAAATTAACTGCAACGTCTGTCTCCACTTGTTGAAGGCTGATTGGCACAACTTTCAAACTTCAAAATCTTGTTTTTCAATACTTAAGTTTGGAAATAGATGTAAGCAAAATATTTGCACTATATATACTTTTTTTTACTTAGTATGATGCCGAACAAGAAACTTGGTCATCAGAATGTGAGAGCTATGAAGATGAAAACGAAGCAGAGGAAGATGAGGTTTGTAATACATTAATATTCTCTATTCATATGACTGTCACATGACACAAGGTGAGTTGCTACCTTATTCTATTGCCTAAATCTTGTTTCCCAATTCATCAAAATGATGTTGTAATGATAATACAATGCTATCTTTGTTGATGGTTGACAGGTGATTGTGAATTTGTTTTTATTTCGATTGTATGCAAGTACAATGTGCAATAAAAGTAGTTGAGACAGTTGGTTAAAATGTGTGCCAATTCTGATATTGCTATTATTCCACTTCAACTCCCGTGTACATTGTGAACCCCCTTTTCAATGCTGTACAAGAACAAAGCAAGTCTTGGGGGGGAGGGGGTAATATCGAAAAGCTGAGGGGTGAAATGTTCAAATGAAATGCTAAAATTTGTGTCCAAGGTACCCAAGAAGAGTGGAGTGTCTCAACACTTTTGTCACATATGGTAATACATGTATGAGGGTGAAAATGTGTTATTTGTGGAAAATATTGTATGACATGGATACAAACATCATTCATATTAATCACGTGATCACGCTGGTACTGTTTTCCATTGCGTAGAATTAATAAGCAGGTAAATATCACAATTGTAATTTGTAATGATGCTGGTAATTGTGAAGAACAGCTCCCCAAACCGACTGTTGGCCGTCTGTCGGCCCACAGTTGGCTGACAGATTTTGGCTAATGTGCAGGCCATCTGTCGGCCGACAGTTGGCCGACAGCCGGTGATGTGTCGGTAACATGTCATGTGTCGGTTAGTTGTTGGTGGCTTACCTTCACGTTTTTTCTAAGTTTTCTTCAAATGCGCCCCCGAGATATATAATAAATTGAAAAGAAATTTATATCCTCTTCAGTTAAGGTAGTCACTGCTTAATTAAAGCTGGCGTCATGCAATGTTGCCAAAAGCGACCAGAGTATTTACGCGAGTACAGCATTTCGTTTTTGGCCGCCATATTGGAAAACATTATTTATACTTACATGACATACCATAAGGGTTCGCATTGCATTGTAGGGCGATGTCTTGCCCAGTGGACTAAAAAATTACGCAGTTGATACAAATTAAACTTTATAGGAAAGAAAATGTCAGTGAGCAGTCAATTTTTTTGTATCAGTAAGTACATGATGTATTACAATGAAGTACAATGTTTATCTAGTCTTTAATAGTGCTTTCTATGTCAGTTAACTCCGGCTTTTTCTGCTCTATTTTAGAGTAAAATGTCTGTTTTGGAAAACTGTTGGTCGTCTGTCGGTAACCTGTCGGTTGCCTGTCGGCCAACAGACGGCTGACAGTCGGTTGAGGGGAGCTCTTCTTCACAATTACCATGATGTCGCAAAGTGGCTAAGACGGCAGATAAACAAATTAAGAAAAATGGTTTTCAAAGCTAAAATTTGTGTTGAAACACATGCATATGTCTGCTTTGCAAAGAAATTAAGACGGTTTCCACTGAACAATCGAGCAATAAAGGCAAAAATAAAGATACCAAAAAACTCAAAGCATGTTAACAGTTTAAGAGCCAATGTTACCAACGGTCAGACAAAAGACGGCAAGTGTCGAAAAATGGATTTCGCTTATATTCTTACCATAGGTAGGTCTTTGTGAGAAACAAATACCAGCATACTTAGTTTGGCTGAATATCGATTTGTTTTCGAGAAAATCGATAATCCTTGAAAACCGCCATATTGCCACTTTCGGAGCTCAAAATTTATGCCGAGTTTCGTAGCTTCGCGTGAAAAAATAAAGCACTCTGGAAGAAAAATACCGGCCAAATGTTGTAGAATGACATCAAATAAGTACGTGGAAAGCAATTTTAGTCCTTCGTGTCCTTTTATTTACAAAATATAATTAAATTTATTTGACACACTTTTAATAGGGTTCAAAATTGGTCAAACTTATCGTCTAATTTAAGTATGTGCGAAGCGAAATTATTGGTCAAAAATTCGGTATTTGCAAGTCAAAGGACTGTTCTTTACGACTTTAGAAGGATTAGCTGGGGAAATGATTTCGTGCGATGTTTTCGAATTTCGAAGTTGCCTAAAATTCGTCAATTAGTAATCGTGGAGATCCGCCGTTTATGTAAACATTTCACGCAAAGGTTGAATTCTTCCCGACGCGAACTAACTGTGTCTAATAAAAACGTAGACATGCTTACCTTGATGTTGCTGAAGCATTTTAAGCGTTGCATTCTTCATTCACGATAAAACCCAAGCCTGCGGTGAAGTCCCGGTGAAGTTAGTTAAACGATTTTCTTGACGCCATGTGTCATTAATTTCCTCGTCTTGAAGTGACATCTCTTTTTCATTCGTTCTTGAAAACACTCCAGTCTCAAGTGACCAACGTAACAGCCATGCATAGTATTTTTGCTTTAAATCAGCTTCGAACTGAGAAGCAGAGGAAGATAAACCGGTTCAGGAGACAAACCGTCATTTCAAAAACCGCCATTTGTTCCGAGGCGGCTAATTTATTCAGAAGGACAATTTCACCTGAAATTGACAACCACTGCCGTGACAAAGTAAGAAGCAAGCACCGTACCTTTTTGGTATCTGGTTAAGGTATTTCGTTGCTATTATTTTAATTTGAGCTTAAAATGACACACAGCTGGACTGAGCAGATAAAGAAATTTCAATCAGTTCAAATAAACCACCGTTTGCAAAAGTTGCTAAATGGTTGCGTGTAAACGCCTTTTACTTCCGGGCCGGAAGTTCTTCTGTTGAGTTGCTCCGCTTTTCCTCACTTTTAAAATTCATATCATGGCACTTCCTTTTTAAGTTGAAACGCAAAAAGAGATAAAATAGAAGTCTTATTGTTGCCGTTAGATCGGCCGTCCGTCAATACTCATCATCCTGTAGAATCCAGCCTGAATAAGATCGGGGGGAGGGGGGGGGGGGGGGGGGGGGGGGGGAAGACCAGAAAAAGAAATTTAAGTCAGTTCAAATAGACCACCGTTTGCAAAATGGTTCTGTGTAAACGCCTTTTACTTCCGTGCCGGAAGTGCTTCGCTTTTCCTTATTCAATTCATATCGTAATTTTCCAAGATCTTCCCTTTTAGATTAAAGCAACAAAGAGATAAAAAAGCTTTATTGCTGCCGTTTGATCACTCTACAGTCAATATTCAAGAATCATCCCGTGGAGTCCAGCCTGAATAAGTTTCAATAGGGGGATGTAGTGGGAGGGTGCCCAACATCAACACCCTGGTCATTAGCCTTGTAATTCAGTGATGCACCATAGATGCGAAACACTTTAAATAACGAATACGTGTAGTCTGTGAGTCGGGAGTTGACATATTTCACGTTAGACGGATTGTTACTGACTCTTTTTACATTGTTTCGCAGACGTTTCGGCTATAAATACTTAAGCCTAATAAATGCAAGTTCGTTGTTACGCGCTATTTGAATGTATCGCAAGGGTTGCGCCGGTGACTAATGGGGATACGAAATTGTGAATATAGAATGGTATTTATTTGCACATGCCTGAGCTGGCGTCACCACACGTCCAGCGAGTGGGGGTATTTGATGACATTCAATGTTCACGTTTCCCGATTCTCTGAGCGAGGTGAGTGAGGTATAATATGGAATCGCTGACTCACTTAGGGCCTGTTTACTTGGAGGTGGGGGACCCCGGGTAGGTGAGGTAACCCGCCCAGCCGTGGTCGAAAAATAGCTCGCGTTTACATGTAATCTTATCACCCCGGGGTCCCGGGGTTAACTTCCTTGAGAAAATAGCGTGGCGTAGATTTCTTGTTTTTTTTTTTTGTTGTTGTTTTTTTCACAGCATGATTTTCGTTGGCAGAGACAATGTTTTTCGTTGCTTTGTGTTATCGACTGATCTCTAGGTAGAGAAGAAGCGCGTGCTTAGATCGGGCCTTCACTTGAAGCATCACTTGAAATTTGAATACCTTCAGATTCTTCCTGATTGCCATCTTGATTGCGGCCTTCGACACTAAGCAGATGAACCCGGCGAAAAAGCTCCCCACGCTGATATCCTCGAGACTGAGAAATGTTGTTGCGGTTCCAATATGGCGGGCGTTTGGTTGTTGGTTCGGATTTGGCGCGTTTTGGTAACATGAACCGACCCCGGGTAGGCGGGTTACCCCACCTTGAGACGTTTACATGGCAAAAAGCAACCCCGGGTGGGAGGGTTACCCTACCCAGCAGACCGGGCAACCCGCCTAGGCGGGTTACCCCACCTATCATGTAAACGCGATCGAGAAAAAATGAGAGTTTATATGGAGAGGCGGGCTACCCCACCTAGGCGGCTTACCTCACCTGCCCGGGGTCCCCCACCTCCATGTAAACAGGCCCTAAAATCCGTTTTACAGCGGCTGATTATGACCACTATGGGTATTTGTTTTGCTGACAGCCTAGAACAAATCAACGAGCTATGAAGTGCGAAATGAAACTTGTACTAATGCAGTCTTTTTATGTAATTGTTGTCTAAACGTTATGTGAACGCAATACTATTTTCGCAAGTGAAAAGGCGAGGCAACTACCTCACACCGCAGCTCAGGCGGGAACACCTTCTCCACCGCTAACCATCCCCACCCCCCCCCCCCCCCGATCTTATTCAGGCTGGATTCTACAGGATGATCCTTGAGTATTGACAGACGGCCGATCTAACGGCAACAATAAGACTTCTATTTTATCTCTTTTGGCGTTTCAACTTAAAAAGGAAGTGCCATGATATGAATTTTAAAAGTGAGGAAAAGCGAAGCAACTCAACAGAAGAACTTCCGGCCCGGAAGTAAAAGGCGTTTACACGCAACCATTTAGCAACTTTTGCAAACGGTGGTTTATTTGAACTGATTGAAATTTCTTTATCTGCTCAGTCCAGCTGTGTGTCATTTTAAGCTCAAATTTAAATAACAACAACAAAATACCTTAACCAGATACCAAAAAGGTACGGTGCTTGCTTCTTACTTTGTCACGGCAGTGGTTGTCAATTTCAGGTGAAATTGTCCTTGTGAATAAATTAGCTGCCTCGGGACAAATGGCGGTTTTTGAAATGACGGTTTGTCTCCTGAACCGGTTTATCTTCCTCTGCTTCTCAGTTCGAAGCTGATTTAAAGCAAAAATACTACGCATGGCTGTTACGTTGATCACTTGAGACTGGAGTGTTTAATTTTCAAGAACGAATGAAAAAGAGATGTCACTTCAAGACAAGGAAATTAATGACACATGGCGTCGAGAAAATCGGTTAACTCACTTCACCGCGGGCTTGGGTTTTATCGTGAAGAATACAACGCTTAAAATGCGTCAGCAACATCAAGGTAAGCATGTCTACGTTTTTATTAGGCACAGTTAAGTTCGCGTCGGGAAGAATTCAACCTTTGCGTGAAATGTTTACATAAACGGCGGATCTCCACGATTACTTTAATTCACGAATTTTAGGCAGCTTCAAAATTCGAAAGCATCGCACGAAATCATTTCCCCAGCTAATCCTTCTAAAGTCGTAAAGAACAGTCCTTTGACTTGCAAATACCGAATTTTTGACCAATAATTTCGCTTCGCACATACTTAAATTAGACGATAAGTTTGACCAATTTTGAACCCTATTAAAAGTGTGTCAAATAAATTTAATTATATTTTGTAAATAAAAGGACACGAAGGACTAAAATTGCTTTCCACGTACTTATTTGATGTCATTCCACAATATTTGGCCGGTATTTTTCTTCCAGAGTGCTTTATTTTTTCACGCGAAGCTACGAAACTCGGCATAAATTTCGAGCCCCGAAAGTGGCAATATGGCGGTTTTCAAGGATTATCGATTTTCTTGAAAACAAATCGATATTCAGCCAAACTAAGTATACTGGTATTTGTTTCTCACAAAGAGCTACCTGTGGTAAGAATATAAGCGAAATCCATTTTTCGGCACTTGCCAAGAATTTTCAATATTGTTTGATTCTTGTGAACATGTGCTCTTAAGATGTGGGTGTGGACAAAACATGGGGTAGGCCATATGGCCTAGGCCATGGTGTAGGCCATGGCCTACCCTATGACCTACCAGTGGTCAGATTTTAGTTAATTTTTATTTTTTTTTATTTAATTTTTTTTAACTAAGGATTGTGAGCAACACAAAGGAGAACCTACATAGCTGTAAACTCTTCTTTCTTTATTTTTCACACCAGACGTCTTCACTTCAAAGAATATATGTTACAACAATTGAACAGAAGTTTAAAGCGTGCTTAAAAGTTACACTTCCTGTGGAAGTTGCTAAGTTAAAACCCTCCCACGGAAGTAACTAATACAGTACTATTACTGTAACCAAACATTATGAAAAATGCCTTAACATGTTACTGTATGTTGTACTGTTATATTTTTGGGACCATATGATTAGGGCTAATCATATACAATTGTATTAGTCTGTCTGTCTAGCCAAAATATTGGGCATGAATATTTGGAGAACAGTTTGAAATGTTTTCAGCTCTCTGATAAGCCTAACATTACAGAAAGTCTCTGGCAATTTAACTTAGTGTGCTATAACATGCTGTTCAGCAGATGTAACATTTTTTCTCCGGAGAAGTATCATTGGAAACGAAATGCATCAGAAATAAACAAAGAGATGTTCACAACCATGAAATGAAGGTTCTCTTTGGCTCGATAGTTCAAGTTAAGAAAAGATTATTACATCTGACCACCAGTAGGCCATAGGGTAGGCCATGGCCTACCCCATGTTTTGTCCACACCCTTAAGATGCACAGTGTGACTCGCTGGAGGCGGACATGTATGTTTTTGATGGCTCTGTCTTTTTGTGAGATGTCGTGAGTTACCAGTTGTTAGACTGTTCATGGATGGAAAAAAGTAATGGGAAATGAAAATGAGTCATCTGCTTTTGACCATAAAGGCCATCGCAAAAGATTGCGAGAAAATGGTTCGCAAACAGATGAAGACGACCACATGGCAGCCATGACGCAGAGAAGCTCAACAGATGCTCGTCTTGACGATGTGAGGAATAAGTTAACAGTTTAAATACAGTTAAAAAAACTTTGGTCCTCAAGCTGACCCTGTGAGAGAAAAATGAATTTGAACTTATCCATATTTTATTTAAAATGTATGTTTTGAACTAGTTCAAAACAAAAAACAGCATGCATTTTATGCATTTTTACAAGGTTTGACATTTAGATTCTCGAGTATGCTCTAGAATTTAACCACTGGGTCACTTATGAGTTACAGTGAGATGTTTCAAATAGTATTCTTTGAGTACGTTTTTGGTAAATAATTTTTGCACTTATTGCTCAAAGGTTCAGCAAAAACTGTCTTAAGAGTATTAAGTGCCAAAGAAATCATGCAGCAGTCATACACTGTAATATCCGGAACTCACTCTATTACATTGAAAAGCAAGTGAAAAGCAGAGAAATCAATTGATCACGCCTGACAAGGAAAGATATCTGACATCCCTGAAAATTGTGTGCACTGGAAAAATGATTAGTTCTGAGAGAAACCCCAAGATTAACAAACAAGGAAAGTCAATTTACTGTGTAGAGACCAATGCAGCTACAGTAGCAAGCTTCAGTCCAAGCCACATTTCTTTCAGAACTGTCCACCATTTTCTTCGTAGCCGAGTGTATTAGTTCCCATGAGCATGAAAAAGGGGTCTCAGCGCTTCAAGCTGCGACCATTTTGGTCTCCATGGCGAGTGGAAATAAAATTTGGCGACTAAATTTTCCACACAGGTCGCCAATTTGGCGACCAGTGTAATGCAAAGGGCTGGCTACGCATCAAAATTTCTTTTTGCAGTTCAATCACTTAGCCAAACAAATTTGACCACAAAACTTTTCATTACAACTATTTCAATCGCCTATCTTACTTATATGTTTGAATTAAGGATACCTCATTGCTCAGACTCCTAATTGTGTTTTGTGTTTTGTTTTCATGCCTTCGATCATGGAACCGCCTATAAAGTTTGCAAACCACATTTCCTTTCCATTGTTTTAGTGTACTGTACAAGAATTAAACTTGTTTTGCATGTTTATCTTCTTTACCTGTTTCTTTAATCTTTTATTTACTTTTCTGCATGATAATTGGAACAGTTCAACAAAAAAACTCTTCAATGCAAACGAAAATAACTATGTTGGAACGTTCTTCGAACGATTTTAATCCGGCTCATGATGGTCAGCGGTATTACTTCATGTAAGGCAACATAAGGTGTCCTGCTTTAAAAACTTTGATTTTTGGCGACCAAAATTTTTCTAGCGGCGACCATTTTACAAAAGAAAGTCGCCAAAAGGCGACTTCTGAAAAACTTGGGCTTGAAGCACTGGGTCTATTAATTAACAGAGCAAGATCTGAAAAAGAGGCTACAGTTAGCATGAAAGATCAAACGTGGGTAGGATTACAGATCATGGACAGAACAGATAGCATTTTGCTTAGTTGATGAAGAAATATTTTTAACATTGTGAAAACAATTTGCATGGGGATGGACTATGGAAGAAAATAGCTTTCAAACTGTTTGTTAACATAACTTTCAAACTGTTTGTTATTGTGATATTTCGATTATTCCACTTCAACTCCCGTGTAGGTTGTGAACCACTCCTTCTCCCCCTTTTCAATGTTGTACAGGAACAAAGAAAGTTTGCAGATAACAAATCCAGCATTGTTTCAGTGGAAGGGGGTAATAATTATCATAGAGCTCAGGGTGAAATGTGTCCAAGGTACCCAAGAAAAGTGGAATGTCTCAACACTTTTGTCACTCGTTGTAGCGTTGAATTCAAGACATTTGTTTCCCCATCCTCAAAGACCCAAAGGTGATTAGGCAGGGAGACAAAGTATCAAGCAGGAAAGTTGCTGTAAATAGAATTTTACAAGGATAAGCAAGGGAGCCCCTGGGACATGTACTCCTCACTGACCAGGGGCCTGTTTCTCAAGTGCCCCAGACACTTTTGGGGTCCACAATGCCATTTTTAGTTATCAGTATCTGAAAACAGAGAAACTTTGTATGTAGGGAACTTCCATTCATATTAAACATATCATGGAATTAAACAGCTCTGTAAACATAATGTTTGAAATTTTGCTATGGCTTTTTGGATTCGAGAAACAGACCCCAGGTACACAACCCATTTAAATGCTTGGTTCTGATTGGCCACAAAAATATTTATTTGGCCAACTGGCATCAAGCAGAAAATTAATGCTTTTAGTCTAGTGGGTTAGTGCTACATTTTGCAAACATAGGCACGCTAAGCGTGCAGGAGTTATTTTTTCAATTGATTGGGTGGCTTGGGGTAAAACTGGGTGTTAGTCCTGTTGGGATGGTCTATTTCATGGGTTGAGCTATTTGTGCATGGTTCATGTGCACGGTCTATCGTGCCGACTAAGAGCTACTTTTGGAAAAATAACTCAAAAACAATTTAAAAAGAAATTGTGCAAACGTTCTAAAATTAGGCTGCTTTACTTTGGTGTGCAACCGATCGATCGAACCATACCGTTGAAGACAATAAATACGTCAGTAATTTCTTCAAAAGTAAACAGAAAAAAATATCTGGTAGTGACTTTTAAGGTTACCTTCATGTTTAACTATCCGTTCCCTTTCATTCCAAGCCGAAAGAAAACCGCTAAGTACATCAGAACATGGATTGAAAACTGTTGACAACATTTACCGTAAACACGATCACAAAATCGCAAACACGCTCTCTAAGAAAGCCAAATTGACCCAGAAATTGCAAGCGAATAGCCAGATGGAACAAGAACAAAGTATTCTCGGGTTTCTGAAATGGCTCCGTTATTTTCATCATCAATATAAAACAGAAACCTTTCTGCAAGCAAGTACGTTTTTCTTTCGACGAAGCGAGA
This sequence comes from Meandrina meandrites, assembly GCA_963693305.1. Classification (NCBI taxonomy): domain Eukaryota; kingdom Metazoa; phylum Cnidaria; class Anthozoa; order Scleractinia; family Meandrinidae; genus Meandrina; species Meandrina meandrites. The sequence continues at coordinate 17,833,219 of OY855905.1, read as the reverse complement.
AACAAACAACTCTAGTCACCAGTGCATTTTGGCCAAACCACGTGACGATTTTACTTGGACTGGTACAATTTTAATTTCGCAACCAGAAGCAGAAACGTGCCCTAACTTGTAAGCGTAACATGATCATATTCCCACGGCCGTGCTAAAAATAGCTTTCGATGAAGTTGTGTGCCACGCTTGACTGCACACCCAAAAAGCTAGTCTTCTTTTCAGCCGTTGTTTTTTGCGTGACAAGCCCAAACAACGGCTTCAAAGGAGACTACCAAAAAGCTGTCTGTCTTTTTTTCTTTTGCCTATGAGTAAACGTAACTGCAACCACTTTGCGTTGGGAATATTAAATACACTAAAAAGGTATTGCGTCAGCCATGGAATGCGCTGACATGGAGCTTTCACTTTCGGTACGTGACAAACAAGATTATGTTTACTTTGCATGTTTATTTCGCCAGAAGCGACGGCCGCTAATTTGTTTGCAATTTTGCGACTATTTCTTGTCGGTTTAGCCAGTTCAAGTGAATCTTTTGGCTGTTTCATCGAGGCGAGTTCAGAGATCTGAAGAAAATAAATTTGGCCGACGTAAACACTTGCAAGCATTACGTCATTGGTACGGAAATAACCGCATTGCACCACCATACTACTAAAGATAGCCATCAACAATGCGAAGCTTGAAACGCGAGACTCGCACAACGACTACTATACCTTCCTACGGCCCTCACTCACGGCACAAATGATGATTTTCTCTTGCTGCAACCACGTTGTCAAAACACCTAATTTAATATTTGCCGAGCAGACAAAACATGCCCTTGTAACATCATCACGTCATGAGCTTTTCAAACGATCGTACAATAAATAACTCATGACCGTCCATGTGAAGTCCTACTATTCCTAAGCAGGAAACGTCGAACCGTCTGCGGCCGCATTCCAACCTCACGAAAATACCAATTATTTGGCAACTCTCAAACCCAAATAAACGCACATGCCTCGACATATTACAATTACGTTATTCTTAATTTGGGAGGAAAATCTTGAGAGATTTGTGGTCGCTCGTGTTATTACTTAGCCAAAGCTCCTACTAATAGGAAAACTACTAATGCTATACTTTTAACCGAGAGAAAACAGTTTAAACACCGCGCGGTTAGAATCTCAAAGATTTCTCGTTTAATTTCTTTAACACTCGCCCTTACAAACAACCCACAGTGCATCAGTTTGTGCCATTTGGGGACCAAAACAAAACGTTGCGCAAACCCGCAACACTGACATTAAAAATGGAAGTCACAACATTTATTCTCAATACACATATTTATTCTACTCAAAAACATCATAAAATTTAAAATAAAGTGATCAACAAATACTATACCCATATTCTGTCGTCAACTGAACTAGTTGATTCGGCAAACCGAGAGAATCACCTTCACCACCATCAAATTTCCAAACACTTTTCGGTTTCAGAACCCACACACAAGGTTCTCACCCAAAGCTACATAAAAATCAAGAACTGGAATAGAGACTTCAGACCAACACGGCCAAATAAGGTTGAATCTATAGCAAAACAAAAATGGCCGTACCTTGAACCGAAAACAAATTATTCATAAAAACGATCCATACATACAAGCTGCAATTTGATTGGTCCTTGATAGAATCTCAAATCTGATTGGTGTGAAATACATACATGAATGATCCACCCAACCAACATCCACCCACTTAATAGCCAAATACGCCTTCATGCCGACTAAGAGTTATTTTTTTGAAAAAAATAACTCAAAAATCGTTACAGGCTGGACAAAAGCACCAAATTTGGCATATGAATACCTCCGGCCATGTAGTTTCCAAAAATCCAATGCTCCAAAGAATATTCTTTACTTGGAGGCGATATTGACGTCATTTGTTACATCACACTATTGTTTTTGGCTGCTTTTGATTTTGTGTGTCATAGAATGTTTAACAAAATTCCCGCAAGGTCTTTCTCCCTCTTATGAAGACAAAAAGGTGCAGAACCTTTGGGAAAATACTTTATAGCAAAAAATCAATTAAAAAAGGACCTTTGTTGGAAAAAAAAGGTTTAAAAAATTTTAAATATTTTTCTTGCCTGTAGACATATCCTATTTCTTTTGTTTTCACTTGATGAAATGGAGATGACTGCATGTATGTGTAATGTTTATGTTAGCAACCGGAAGTTCGACAACCGGATATTCAAGTTTATGTATTTCGCTAGGGACTATGGGAAGTGTTCTCTCTCCCACCAACATGGCGGTCCAAGTTACTCATGTTTGAATCTGTACTAAATCGTTTGTTTATCTTGTACATCTTGAGACAATACAAGTGAAGGACATTACAGTAGGCTAATGGAATTTGTACTTACACAGCCTTTTGGGGTAACTACAGGGAGTTTGGGAGAATTTCATATTTAATGTTAGTTCTCTCATGGTTGCATCAGACTATCAAATCACGTCCCATTTTCTACTAGTTTTTTGAAATAAAGCCATGACCTGACCTTTTGAAACAAGTTTGTAAATAAACATAAATAGCCATACAATTACTTGTTGAAAATGTAAAATCTTGAACTAATGAACATTGTGGAGCTCTTCAGATCAGCCTTCATAATTTAGCAAGTGCAAAGAGATGCAAACAGATCAAAAATTATGATGCAAGAAAAATCTTTGCCCATTCCTCCACAGTTGATTAACTTCGAAATGGTGTCAGCCTAAATCTTGGGATATGTGCTTGTGGCTTGTGAGCGAAGAACCAATGCAATATTTTTATTTCCTAATACAGTTCAAGTTTTTGTATTACAAAATATTTTACAAGTCACTCCTCTTATCCCAGTGTATTTTCTCGTCATTGACATGGCACAATTGAACTCAGTGACTCCGCTTGTTTTGCTGTCAATTATAATATAGCTGTTTTTCCTGCCAAATGTTTCAGGTAAATTTTTAAACAATTTCCATTCTCCCCACCCCCAGTTTATCCTGGTTCCCTTAATGGGCCATTTTTGGCATTGTAATTTCCACCTACCAAAACGATGAGTAAATCCCTGAGTGTATCTGCATGCTCTCAGGATTAACGTTGCAATGTCAGGCAGTCTTTATCATGCAGTCACCTATATTACTATTTATAAGTATTTCCGTGATCAAATTTATATCAAATTTACAGACTTTCATTTAATTTAAGATTACGATGAGATACATGTACATGTAACCAGATGATCTGGAAATTAATGCTCTACCTCAAAATCCTCTTGAATGAACTTCCCCATAAATCATTTGCCGCACAGTTTGGGGGCTGAACGTATTAATAATTTTTGAGCAAGTGAACTCAAATAACTATAAAATTGCTATGCCCAGTTTCACACAAAGTCACTAATTTATTTTATTTTATTTGTATAGGGTTAGCCCGTTGTTTTCCTGTTCATGATGTTATAAATGTTTAAGCTTGTGTGGTAACTTGGAAAACTATCAGAAGAAAATTCTGCCATCAAAATATCCATTTCTGTTGGCTATGTTCCAATAATAACATTTAAGCACTGAGGATAACCTTACCAATGTTGGAGAAATATTAACCGAGTCACACCATGTGATCACTTCTTGTGTCAGCCACCAAAACATGTCTCTTTAAATTAGAACAATTTATGGCACAAGCAGGGAGCATTTATACCTTGACTTAGAACAAGAAACATACATACAGTTCATACCATTTTCTTATGCTCAAAAGTGGTAACCAACACACAGATTTGTGCCGTTCGGTTGCTTGAACAGCCTCTCGGGTCTTCACTTTTTGAACTAAATCTTGTTAAAGAACACTAGATAATCCATCCCTGTTCAACAGATCTTTAGACTGATGGTAGAACTTCTCATAAATGCTTTTTATTTCCCAATGCTTGCTATTAGAGCCCAAAAAAATAATATCAAATAGAAAACGGGTGTAAAGTCGTGAGATTCGGGGGTTGATTTGCCATTATTCACTAGGTGTTCTCTGGCCGGCATGCCAACCCATTCCCAGGCCCTTGCGTGAACCTTGCGCGAACCCGAGAGAGGATGAGAATGTCTAGGGACTAGGCTACTACAGTTGTAGATAAAATATCACTATCTAGATTTATTTAAAGGCAGTGACAAATGAGGACACATTGTTGCAGACACAGTTTTACCCATGATTGTTTCCATGCTGCACAAACCAGGAAACATTTGTCGCAGACATAATATGTTTCTGAAAGAAATCAGAAACATTTTTTGTCTCAGTCACAAATTTTCTATTCGCAACATTGTTGCCTTGCGGCAAACAGGGAAATATTTGTGTCCACAACAATGTGTCCTCCACCACCTAAACACAACCAAAGTTTCTATGCTATATTCTACTCTACCCTGCCCCATCATGTCCTGCCCTATCCTGTCCTGTTAGATGGGTGTATAGAATAGCATCACTGAAAAACTTATAAATAGCTGAAGCGTGAAGCGATCAAATTTTCAGAAAATTCAGTCCAAGTGAAAACAGATTTCAAGCCCAATTTGGTCGAAAAAGGAAGCTGTATTATAAAAAAGTAACTGAAATGAATGAAAATTAATGATCCTTGCACTTTGTAAGCAATTTAATCAATGGCATGTTTAGCCTGAAAACAAAATCAAACCCAAAAAAAAAATCAAGGCTACAGTGGGATATCAGTGCGCTGCTCTACCAACTGATCTATGGATTCTTGATACATTTGGAGCAGACAAATCTGTAATTTGCGAAACAAAGCACTAATAATTAATCTTTTGGCTCAGAATTTTTGTTCAGAAATCATCCCTACATCACGTTGTATTTAAGAAAAGTGTTACCAAATGCAAGCAAATAAGTTAAATATCGTCACAGCCCTTGAAGAGCTCGTTTCACAAATAATAGATCCTTTAATTTACAAATTCTGCACTTCCGGTGTTTTATTCCTGTTTTAGGTTATCACACAGAGAAATTTGATGGTTCCAAAACTTAATGTGTTCATTTCTATGGGTTTATTACTCATTTTGTTTTGTTTTGTTTTGTTTTATTCCATTATATATATATATATATATATATATATATATATATATATATATATATATATATATATATATATATATATATATATATATATATATATATATATATATATATATATATATATATATATATATATATTTCATCATTAACCTGCAGTTGATATGTCTTTCATATACATATATCCACTCTATCTGCAGGATATGAGAACCTATAATTGACCTGCTCCCAACGTATAAAGGCTTCATACGTGTAGCTCAGTTGATAGACGAATTCACCGGTATCACAGAGCTCATATGTTAAAATTCCCATTGTACCTGCGAAATTTTTCCTGAGGCTAAAAATGCAACAACAACAGCTTAAATTGCTTACACACTGCAAGGATCATTTTATTCATTTCATCATTAATCCGCAGTTGATATTATGTCTTTCATATATTCATTATGTCAAAAAAGTAACTGTGTGAAATGTGAGCAAAATCTATTTTTCCACTTGTGCCCCAGAAAGTCAATTTTGAATGATATTTACAGACTTTGCTCTTTACTTGTTTTGCCATTACCATGCTTAATATACAACTGGCACATACAATGGCCTTTTAGTTACCAATAAAGTTTTGTTATCTTAAACTTGATAAACATCTGTGTAGCTTGCCTGACTGTGAAATATATTTTTTATCTTTTCATTTTTTCTCAATGCACCTTTGTGACTGAATGTTTTTATATTTCATAGGACACCCCTGCAAGGAAAAGAAGGGCAAGTAAGCTGGTGATTTCACTGATAGGTCCCTCTGCAAAAGCTTTTCTCAGCTGAGGAACATCATGATACTGTAGTACTCTATCTGCTTTTTGAACCTTCATACCCAGCTACTCCCCCTGTTCTGCAATTTCAATTTGGAAATAGTTTTTTAAATTAATTAAGGTCAGAAGCATATCTCGCAGATTTTTCAGAAAATGTGTGTTTTAAGTTGTCCCATTGTGTTAAGCCTTTTTCCTTCTTTTATTTGTGATTGTGTTTGTTTCTTCAGGGCTCTTTTCTGGATTATCTGTAGTCAGCAATTTCAGTGATTATCGCAGGAAACAAAGGCGAATCAATTGTGGTAAGCTGTACGTAGTTACTCTTGGCACAACAGTTTTCCAAGACCTCATGTGTGAAGTTTCCTAAGGATACTAATTCAAAATGCATTAATGGACGATTTTAATAGACAAACATTGTCCATCACATGCACTCCATGATGATGGAAAGAACGTACAATTCCCATAATTGACCCAGCAGCACATACAAACACTCAGAGCATCTAGTTGTTACACTTGCAGTACATCATATAAACATTACATTGTGGTCAAGTTAAAATGAAAGAAATGCAGGAGCCAATTACAAAAGAAGGAAATCCAAATTAAAACTACTGTTAATTTCTAAACTTACTGGACAACTGGTCTATCAATGTTATGACATTTGTAATGGCCTGGAAAAGGACATTCATCCATTTATAGAACCAGCGCTTTACATCTGGAGTCGTCCATTACATCGCGTCTCAATGAACGTCTGGTTGTAGGGGGACTGTATAGCTCACACGCCTTAAACAGTTCAATTCGTTTCTCAGCACACTGCTCGGCTGAGTAGAATTTCCTCTTAAACAGCGGATAACATATTGCAACGCGATGATCAAACAAGAAATGCTCTACACTTCCATGGTGTGGTCGTCGTGTTCTCTTGGGAATCTGCAGAGGGTCTTTCGCCTCCAGAAGTGAGCTGCGCATGTTATCCTTGACGCGGACACGCGAGCGAACAGTGTTGAACTTTTCAAGGAATTAAATTGGCTTCCAGTTCACCTCGAGGTGAAAATAAATCTTTCTACACAAGTATACAAACATATCAACGGTCAAAGCCCATCTTACATGAACAAACTTTTAGTATTAAACTCAGACATTAATGAAAGAAACAGTATATATGACTTGTTAAACTTGGTCTGCCCTTGTTTTAAGCGAGAATCTGAAGGAGGTTATTCATAGTGTGAGAGTGGCTAGGCTTTGGAATGCCCTTCCTAATTTTTAAAAGAAAAGCAGAAATGAACATAGTTTCAAAAAGGGCCTAATTGATTTTTATGCATCTAGTTTTAAGGACATCCATAGTTTTACATTTTTTAAAATTTTTAATGCCTATTTTTAATTCTTAATTGTAAATAATGAATTTTGAAATTGAATTTTTAATTGTATATTTACAACATATTTTAACTTCTATTAGTTTTAATTTGTAATTCGAGGGCCGCATGTTTATCAGTTTTTACTCTTTGCCGTAACTCTCTTTTAAATAAAGTTGATTATAATTATTACTTATCTCATATGTCTTATAATTTTAGGAAATTGTGCCTCATGTGACGTTTCATTTTCTTCTGTATTGAAAAAACGAGTAAGTAAATTGAGTTATTACCAATATTCATATAGTACAATCCCATGATATTGCAAATGCCAAACTGTGGAATTGGCTATTCTTCCAGTAAAAGTATGAAATTCCCTTCACTTTGATATGTACATGTACAGTCACGCATTTGTCTGGAAGCCGGAGGCTGAAAATGACTTTTCACACGACTATTGAAACTGAGTACTGAAAAGGTTTGAACACGGATTTCAATAGACTAAAGCCTTCTCTTTCATGCTTGGTAGTTTGTGGTTTCAAATTGGTGTTTTTGTCAGTTGGTACAGGTCAAACAGAATGGAACATGAGAACGAGGCTGAATTTGCCACTAAATCTATCACTCAATCAATCGATTCACAGAAACTTATTCAATAAGAAAACAGGTACTATCCATGCAGATATCTCATAAGACTCTATGATAGTCAACTTTATGAAAAGCATCACTGCTTTGTAAAGAAATCATGTGATGTTAGTCCCTGTTTTATTTGGTGTGTCACAGCATCTTCATTTATTGTTATAAAGGAACTGAAACGTTTTGCTCAAGATCATCAAGAAACCATTTGATCTTTAAATTTGTTCTTTCCACACTACAAAAGGGCAGTTCTTTTTAAATTCATCACTTGCTAAAATAAAGGACTTGGTCAAAGCCATTAAACTAGCGATCTTTTACTGAAGGCCTCGCTTTCATGTTAATACAAATCAAAGGGTGCTATGAGCCCACGACTGTTTTTTTTTTGCAAGGTTCATGAAATTTGCTGTTTTTTATATAGTTTACAGAATTTGAAATGAGTGTAGTAGCCTTGATTCTCGGTAATCTGTGTGGGTAGTATTTTCATTATTTGGAATCACACATTTCAATTTGAATTTCATCTAGTTTTATCATATTATATACTGTCAGGTGAACTAGTGTCAGTTTACAGCACTACTCTTCTTTGACAAGTTAGTGAGATCACGAGTGAAAACTAATCGCAGGCAATCTGTAGTAAAAGCTAACCACGAGCAGGCAGCTTACAGCTTACGGTTATAAGCCCCCCGTTTATAAACTTCATAGGCCCATCTACGTGGAAACCAAAGAAAAATACATCCGCTTATAAGCCCCCCCCCCCCCCCCCCCCATCAGATATAAGCCCCCCTCTGCTGGATGACAGTACTTAACAGGGCTAAATATTTTTATTATTATTATGACGTTTTAGTTTAAAAACATATTTTAATCAACACTACTGTGGCTTGTTTCAAAACTTTTTTTTAATTTTTATTCCGCTTATAAGCCCCTCCCCCCAGATATAAGCCCTTCCGTTTCTCTTACGAAGTTGTATAAGCCCAGGGCTTAGAACCAGAATTTTACAGCATTCTACAAAATAAGGTGAATGAGGATCATTATATCGTACTTACATGATTTTGAAATCTTCATTGTGTTACACTGTTGATTTTTGTGATAAATTAGCCTGAGTTTTACGCTTTTCTTACTTGGAATGGAGGAAGATAATATGCGCGAAAGAAGATAAGGTCTACACAGACGCTTTTTTCGCAGTTTTTCACCCCCGCACAGCGCGATAACATTTCAACCAATTCAGCTCATTTTCAGTTGTCACTTGAATTTCCATGTATCAAATCCATGTATGGCTCTTTTGTGATTTTGCGCTTCGTTTTACCATTACTCTCAAAGGAAAAGCCATTTTACGGCCCTAAAATCGCGGTTACATCTAACTATGAATGACAACAGTACAGCGAAAAATAAACCTGGCCATGGTCTGTATTTTCATGTCTTAATTCCTAAACTAATCCGTTGAGGGCTCTGTTGTGATTTCGCCGATCTGGAAAATATAATTCAGTTTGCGCTTTGTTTTACCATTTTTCAACAACAAGGTTTATTTGAACTGCAAAATTGCTAATAATATTTAAACAATAAATAAAAATACATACAGTTGCTGGTCACCCAAAATAACTAAAAAGCTAAACGAGTTGGGTGACCACGTACACTAATTTAAAGTAAATAATTATAAGGTCAGAAAAGAGGCATTTTACATGTTACACACTTTTTCTCGGCCCTAAAATCTTAGTAACATGCAAGTATGCACGACAACAGCTCAGCGAAAATTAAAACCTATGTTAGAACCGAAGGTGGTACATTTAGACTCTAAACAAATATCATTGATCGGAAAACTACTGCATGGGAACATTGTTGTTCGTCTTTGTTGAAGCAATTTGTTTGCAAGCTTTCCTTTGCTTTATTATTTTTCTCAGAGTTGTGTTAAATATCAAACAACCGGTGTTCGTCATGTTTGATTTGCTGATTCTCCTGCAGGCGACTAGAACTTGTACATGTACCATCGATCGCTCGCTTGTCATCAAATCTTTAAGTAAGTAAAGCTGCTTTTACACCACTTACATTTATTCTCTCGACTTGTTATTTTCGGATCAAGTAGAGCGTACTGACAACCAAAAGGAACTAAGCACTACAAGAGTTCATCTACGCCCTCCAACCAACCATGCAACAAGATAATGTTTCCTCTCATCAAAAGATTTTCAAAGCACAAACAAGATGAAAAAAGGACTTGAGTCAGCACAATAAAACCTGATTGCTATGCAAATGCTCTTTGGTAACAGACTTTTTCAGCTTGTCATGCATTCTGTACAAAGAAGTTGCCACTTCCATTCTCCAGACGTTTGTCTATATTTAGACAAACTATACATCATACCTGACAACGTTAGAGTTCAATTAAGATTAGAGATTAGATCAAGATTAGAGAAAATGAGTCTAACAAAAGCTTCTACACAGATTCTCTTGTAGCAAGTACAAAATATCAACCTATTTGGTGAATAAAATAAATCTGCAGCTAATGATTGTCCTTTGTGGCTCGTTGCCCAACAAATGAGTGACCTGTAATCTCCAGCAAACGGAACATTATAGGTGTCAACAGAGGTGTCAAATGTTACAAACAACAACAAAGGGCAAACAAAACGAAGCAGAATTAAAAATAAATTTTAGTTAACTCTTATTTTGTACAACATTAGAAGATAAAAACAAATTTATTATGCTTATAAATTGTGATGGCTGATTTCGAAAGAGAAAATTTGGCAGTATTAAGAGGCTGTCCGCGTAACAGCAGATAAGGCAAATTTTGGACCTTCACCAATTTCTCTAATATTTTCAGTGAAAGTCGAACATTATATCCCATGAACAAATATCACATTTATTTGGATCAAATCTTTTATTTTTATTTTTTGCGAGGCGGTTTTCACTGCAACCTCAAACCACCCAATTTGCATTTGAAGACTCCATAATTTAGCGTTAAATGTTGGTCGCTGCCAAAGTGTATTTCCTTAACCAAACAAGCTGAATATTTTACATATTAAAGTTTGATGTTTCTTCTATACTTTAACGGTTAAATAATTGTATTCTGTAAAATTTTGACTGAGTTATGAATTTTCAAAAACACTTCCTAACGGACTCAAGAACGCGTGACACGTAACATACCTGTAGTTGAAAGCGATTTTCTCAAATGTAGGACCTAATCAGAAGTCAAGTCTATTGTATCTCGAAAGTACTAATACCAGTCTAGAAACCTATCGAATAAAATTTGTGGGGACTCTGCACTTCATGCCGTACAGAGCAACAAGATTTTCCCAATTTTTCGCCATTTTGATTAAAACCAAAGATAACGACGGTCCGATTTCTTTACAGGGAACGCCTATAGATACTATCATTACCACTAAACACCACACTGTGGTATGCAAATAAATAATATTTGTCGATTTAGCCGTTGTTGCAGGATTTTCAAAAGTGATAAATATCAATATGCAAATTAGCTCCCAAAGCGACATTTTGCTATATTTATCTCTGTAATTCCCGAGAACTTTTTTCCTTAAAAATTATTTTACAAGGCAAAGAAATGTTCCTTACCTGAGAAAAGATGCCTTTCAGACTATGTAAAAGCGTTTCAGTTTTGCTGTGAGTGATTATTTTCATTTCCCACGCTGCGGCCGGTGGCATGTACTAAAACCCGAAACAACGAAACGAAACCACCAAAACGAAACGAGCGAAACCGCCGAAACGACCGAAACGAAACCGCCGAAACAACCGAAACGAAACAAAATCACCGAAACAAGCAAAACCCATTACCATTATTGAGAGCTAACCGTAAACAGGCTAACCTGAGTGATATTCAGGCTAACCGGAGTGCCATTCAGGCTAACCGTAGTGTACCTTGCACTCAGGTTAGCCTAAACAGCACTCCGGTTAGCCTGAATATCGCTCAAGTTAGCCTGAAAAACGCCCAGGTTAGCCTGTTTACGGTTAGCTCTCAATAAAAGTAATGGTTTTCCTTGTTTTGGCGATTTTGTTTCGTTTCGCTCGTTTCGGCGGTTTCGCTCGTTTCGTTTCGGTGGTTTCGTTTCGTTCTTTCGGGTTTTAGTACATGCCGCGGCTGGTAACACAGTGTTCGTTTTGTTTGCAAGGTTGTTGGTTTCATCCTAATTCAATTAAAAAGGTCAGTTTGCTGAGATTCATCGTTCCTTGTTCTTACAGTTCATAATGGGATTTTATAGCAAGTTATTCGTGTAGACAATGGTCTGCAGGCTCAGGCGGGACGTAATGATCCTATCAAGTTAAAGGATTGATAGATACAGTTTACAGTTGTAGAATAAGGTCCTATAGCATTAGATGTGATAAAGATAATATGTTCATTTGTCGCAAGCGTAAGACAAAAAAATCGCATGCTGTATGGAGACTATGAATTACAATGTGCTACGGCACTTGTTCCAAGTTGGTCCCTCGTTTGATTTGCAAAAGACCGCTGGATAAGGAGGGTGCACAGTCTGGCTTGAAAGTCAAAAATTGCTACTGTTCGCGGAACCAGTCATTCCTGGAATTTAACAGTGCGCTTCGCGCGCGAACACTTGAATGCGCGATTTTATTTCTTTTTTTGTAAGTGATCAATTCACAGTCTGGTCTCCAGAGGCCGCGATCCTTCTTGTCTGCGCCAGAAATCAAGACCTCTGACCGCCTCCAAAACCGTTAGTCCGCGATTAACGGACTCATTGTCAAATCTGACAAATCTGATTGGCTGAAAGATACAGAACAAGTGCTCTGTGCATGTTAATGCTTAGAAATTTGAGGTCTCGATCCCTGATGGAGACCAGAAGGATCGCGGGCTCTGGGGGCCAGAATGATTAATTCAAATAACTCTGTTGACTATTTGTTGACACAAAGAAAAAGCGAACGACTTGGAGCAAATCTTACACTTCTCGGTACCAAAACACGTAAAAGTCTTGACAAGAAATCCTGAGACTAGACTTTCGCTTTTGCGGCTAGAACTTTCTTTTTAAGGTTAACTTTTTTTTTTTTGGCCAACGACTGTTACGCCTAAGACTTAATTTTTTGGTCACTTTACGGCTAACGGCTAACCTCATTAAGATCCACTACTTTAACAAAGTTTCGTTGTGATATTATACTTCGGCATAGTTTTAGGAATTTTTTTTTCGACATTTATAGGGGGAAATTAATTTGTCAACCCACCAACCCCCCCCCCCCTCCTCGCTTCCCACCCCGCTCCCGTGAATTCCAATTATCCGCCATGTAGCTGAGTACATACAAAACAGAGGTGGACTAGATAGATTTTATCACGACATTTTAATAAACTTTTCATTGACAAAAATAGTGAGGTGCGGATGAGCTGAGAGAGCTTTGAAAATGTAGACAACTTGCCCGCTTTTAATTTAATTAGAGTGAAACCAACAGCCCAGCAAACAAACACTGTGTTACCGGCCGCAGCGTGGGAAATGAAAATAATCACTCACAGCAAAACTGAAACGCTTTTACATAGTCTGAAAGGCATCTTTTCTCAGGTAAGAAACATTTCTTTGCCTTGTAAAGTAATTTTTAAGGAAAAAAGTTTCCGGGAATTACAGAGGGAAATATAGCTAAATGTCGCTTTCGGAGCTAAGATAAGATAAGATAACTTTATTTTACATGGTTTGAACACTTAGCTAAGAAACTAGTTTGCAGGTTCTCCTTGAAAACACATAAACTACTTGTAAAAATTCTAAAAAATACTAAAAATTCAACTATTTACAACAATATATTACAACAATAATAATTTGCATATTGATATTTATCGCTGTTTCTTTTGAAAATTCTGCAACAACTTTAGATTTTTTCCTCAAATGACGGCTAAATCGACAAATATTATCTATTCGTATGCCACAGTGTGGTGTTTAGTGGTAATGATAGTATCTATAGGCGTTCCCTGTAAAGAAATCGGACCGTCGTTATCTTTGGTTTTAATCAAAATGGCGAAAATATGGGAAAATCTTGCTGCTCTGTACGGCGCGAAGTGCAGAGTGCCCACAAATTTTATTCGATAGGTTTCTACACTGGTATTAGTACTTTCGAGATAAAATAGACTTGACTTCTGATTAGGTCCCACATTCGAGAAAATGGCTTTCAACTACAGGTATGTTACGTGTCACGCGTTCTTGAGTCCGTTAGGAAGTGTTTTTGAAAATTCATAACTCAGTCAAAATTTTATAGAATACAATTGTTTAACCGTTAAAGTATAGAAGAAACATCAAACTTTGATATATAAAATATTCAGTTTGTTTGGTTAAGGAAATACGCTTTGGGAGTGATCGACATTTAATGCTAAATTATGGAGTCTTCAAATGCAAATTGGGTGGTTTTGAGGTTGCAATGAAAACCGCCTCGCAAAAAATAAAAATAAAAGATTTGATCCAAATAAATGTGATATTTGTTCATGGGATATAATGTTCGACTTTCACTGAAAATATTAGAGAAATCGGTGAAGGTCCAAAATTTGCCTTATCCACTGTTACGCGGACAACCTCTTAAATTTCCAGAGAGTAGCGATTCGGCAATTTTCATGCCAAAAGACACAAAACTACCTGAAACTACAGGAGTTGCGTGGCGTCTGCCAACCATCTGTCTAACCCCTTTTGTATTCTCGATTAAAATACATCTTTCGCAATAATTTGTCCAACCACAAACCTGCGGGATGCCAGAACAAGAGTTTAGTCTATACTAAAGTCAGTACAGTTGGGCAGGTTCTGATACCATGATAAGAGGAAGATTGTTCGTTCTAAACTCTGCAGTCACAAGAAGAATCTTGGCTTTTTGAGCGCAGCTCTCAATGGCTTTGCTGAGTTGTACAACGTTTGTACGGCTAAGTATGTTGATGTTGTTGCAATGTTTTTTTCGCCGATGACTGCAATTTTGAACTGTGAAGTCTGATTTTGTGGTGAACTGGAGGGGAATGGGGAATGGGCTGGGGAATCTTGATAATGGGGAATCTTTAAAAGCGGGAATCTTTAAAATTAGAATCTTTCAAATGGGGAATCTCTGAAACGGGGAATCTTTAAAAGCAGGAATCTTTAAAATGGGGAATCTTTAAAACGGGGAATCTTTAAAAGCAGGAATCTTTAAAATGGAAACGAAACGAAATGGCAAGGCTTGGCTTCGCTTCGCTTGCCGAATATTTCTGTCGGCCCTTTCCACACGCTCTTGCTAGAAGGCCTGTTTGCAGGATAAAATACCTTTTAATAATTGTCTTTAAAAACCAGGTAAAGTTATTATTAGTAGCTATTACGGCCTCTAACATTGCACATTCTAGCCATTTTACAGGAAATGTGGTTCAAGAATTACCTTACTAACAGAAAACAATATGTTCACTTCCAAGGAACAAATTCAGAAATGTTTGGCATTATATGTGGAGTTGCTCAAGGTTCTGTTTTGGGTTCACTTCTTTTAATTTATATAAATGACATTAATGCTGCATCTACTAAACTATCATTCACACTTTTTGCAGATGACACGAACATATTCAATAAAAATTCAAACCTTCAACAGTTAATGAAATCAACTAATGAGGAATTGAGTAAACTATCTCTATGGTTCAAGGCTAATAGGTTATCATTAAACATTACTAAAACTAACTACATGTTATTCTCAAACAGAAAAAAGATATTGAATCAAAATATGAACATTATAATAGATGAAAATATAATAAGGATGAAAAATATAAATTCTCAGGAGTTATTATTGATGAAAATTTAACATGGATGAAACATATAAATCTTGTAACCTCACAAATTTCCAAAAATATTGAGGTCATGCATAAACTAAGCTATTACTTTTATACAGATGCTATTAAATGCCTATATTACACTTTTGTGTATCCATACATTCACTATGGCAATATTGTTTGGGCTAACAATTATCCTTCCAAATTAACTAGGATTATGCTTCAGAAAAGGGCAGTAAGAATTATAGCTAAAGTTGGATATAGGGAAAGTACAGCTGAAATTTTTGAAGAGCTGAAGCTACTTATGGTTGATCAAATAAATGAATTGGAAATTTCAATTCTGATGTTTAAGTAAAATTCTGGTCAGGTGCCTTATTGATTAAATCAACTATTCAAACCAAATCACATGTTACATAGTTATGGAACACATAATAGAAATAACTGTTATATTCCACATAAATCGTCCAGATTAGGTCAGTATTCCCTGTCATTTCAGGGACCAAAAATGTGGAACAGCATTGACAGTAGTGGCAAATAATTCACCAATTAACAATTCTTTCTTTTCAGTCTTTATTGCTTCTATTCTTCTTCAAAATATCTTTCATAAGATTGTTGTTATCTTTTAATTGAATTGTAAATCAATTTAAGTTATGTAATGACCACTTAAGGGGGTCTACTATTTCAAGCATTTCTGCTTTTCTGTAGACTCCTCATCACTTTTGATATTTTTTTAAAATTATTTATTAATTATTTATGTAAGTGATGGAAGTAATAAAGTTGAAGTTGAAGTTGAAGAACGCGCAAAGGTCAAGTTTAAATTTAATCTCCTCAGGGAATATTTCTGTCAGGTTATATCTGTTAGAATATATACAGTATCACAGGTTATATGTCTGTCACTTTGTTCTACACGTTAGTGAGTTTCCATGATTAGAAAACCCTTTGACGATACTTGATGATGAAAGAAAAACGGCAATACGGGACTGTTATATGCTCACAGACAAATTTTAGCCTAAATATTATCCGGACTTGTTCTTTGTGACCACTTTCGCCAAGATGTCGCAGCAAGATCGGTTGTCATTGGTCACTGCATGCCTGGTGAGGCTTCAATTTCAACTGTTGACAACCCTAGGTTCAAGCTCCATTCAAATAATTGTCGAGTTACAACAAATTATATGGTGGCCAAACTGGGAAACCACATGAATGCATGATTGACAAAAGCTAATCATGGGAGTTTTGATTTGAGGCGTCGTGTCGGTGGTAAGGAAAATGTAGAGTTTCATGCAAGTTTTTTACAATATACTTCCTAGAGAAATTCCTTTGTCCTAGTTAAAGATTTTGGCGGGAATTTACTCGGTTCAGTTGTTCATGAGGGTGAACGGACCGCTTTTTCTAGCAGAAGTGAATTCCAGATGGTTTCATTGATTTCCGGCTGCCATGTTGATGTCCTTTTGCATGCAGCCTCCATACTGTGCTCTCCCGGGGTGCTCACTACATTTGTGTAGAACAATTTGATGGATTACTCGAGAACGGAATATCGTAAAAACCCGAGACTTGGACAAGCAGAATATCTAGTAATTTTCTACAGCCTGTAATATTCTTGAATTTTTTGACTTAATTGTTTTGGATTTACTTTTTTGCGGCATGACAGTAGACAGTGGAAACCAGCGATTGATCAGATAATTACTGAAGGGCAGTCTATGAATAGAAAACTGTGGGAAAATGTGAGGAACACTAAAGTATTCTACTCAATCTTAAATGCTTCTTTCACAGAAATAAAAAAACATACTGAAATTTTTTCCAATGAAAAGAAAAATCGGGAAAGTTATATTATCCCAAAGCCGTTCCAAATGGCGGGAAAACAAGAGAGAGTCATGCCAAAGTGTCAGGCAAACTTTTGCCCTTTCTCAGTCTTGTTGATGTTTGGTCAACATGACTGAATTTAAGTTTCCTTTGCTTTTGTCAGTAAGGGGGAAAAAAATAGATAAGTTTGATGGCTTACTGCCGTTTAACTGGGAAGAAATAACGTGCCAAGATGTGGTCGGGCAAGGGACAGATGGAGCTGTTTTGGTGGTTCCCTATTGTAAAGATTCCCCATTTTAAAGATTCCCACTTTTTTTAAAGATTCCCGCCTTTGAAGACTTTAAAAGATTCCCCACTTTAAAGATACCCCATTTTAAAGATTCCCACTTTTAAAGATTCCCCGTTTTAAAGATTCCCGCTTTTAAAGATTCCAACTTATAAAGATTCCTGCTTTTAAAGATTCCCGCTTTTAAAGATTCCCCGTTTTGAAGATTCCTTATTTTAAAGATTCCTGCTTTTAAAGATTCCCCGTTTAAAAGATTCCCGCTTTTAAAGATTCGCCATTTTAAAGATTCCCGCTTTAAAAGATTCCCCATTTTAAAGATTCCCACTTTTAAAGATTCCACGTTTAAAAGATTCCTGCTTTTAAAGATTCCCCATTTTAAAGATTCCCGCTTTAAAAGATTCCCCATTTTAAAGATTCCCGCTTTTTTTAAAGATTCCCACCTTTAAAGTCTTTAAAAGATTCCCCACTTTAAAGATACCCCATTTTAAAGATTCCCACTTTTAAAGATTCCCCGTTTTAAAGATTCCCGTTTTTAAAGATTCCAACTTATAAAGATTCCTGCTTTTAAAGATTCCCGCTTTTAAAGATTCCCCGTTTTGAAGATTCCCGCTTTTAAAGATTCCCTGTTTTAAAGATTCCCCGTTTAAAAGATTCCCTTTGTAAAGATTCCCGCTTTTAAAGATTCCCCCTTTTAAAGATTCCGCTTTTAAAGATTCCATTTTAAAGATTCCTGCTTTTAAAGATTCCCCACTTTAAAGATACCCCATTTTAAAGATTCCCCGTTTTAAAGATTCCCGCTTTTAAAGATTCCAACTTATAAAGATTCTCGCTTTTAAAGATTCCCCGTTTTGAAGATTCCCAATTTTAAAGATTCCCGCTTTTAAAGATTCCCGCTGTTAAAGATTCCCCATTTTAAAGATTCCCGCTTTTAAAGATTCCCCATTTTAAAGATTCCCTGTTAAAAGATTCCCTTTGTAAAGATTCCCGCTTTTAAAGATTCCCCATTTTAAAGATTCCCACTTTAAAAGATTCCCCATTTTAAAGATTCCCGCTTTTAAAGATTCCGCTTTTAAAGATTCCTGCTTTTAAAGATTCCCCATTTTAAAGATTTCCCAACCCATTCCCCGTTCCCTGTTTTAAAGATAGCCACACGTGGAACGACGTTTTGGTGGAATGCGTGTACATCTGGATAACTTTGGAGGCAAGTTGTTTTCTTCTATGTACATGTATTTTTCTATTCGTGTTTGAAAACATATGATCGCTTTTATCGATCTGTGCATCTGTTGGTTTTGCAACTTTGAGCTTACCCTGGTTGAATGATCGCGGCTTCATCGCTCACTGTCGCCACAAAACAAAACAAAAAAAACCGTCAGGGTACTTTGAGCTTTGATCGCTCGAATAGATATAATATATACATGGGAATGGTAATCCATCAGCAATATCTATGAGCATGATAAGTTTGATCTTGCCTTCTTTGATTGTTGTAAAAATTAAGCGTTGCATAAAATTTATTTTGGAATTGGCTGTGTTGTCTTTGACTTTTGTGGTGCACAGCGTGACACTCAGCTAGTGATTACACAAACTACAGTTTCGCTTAAGACAATTCTGTTGGTTGTTCTATGGGGCAGAAACAACATACACCTGATTTAAGATAAAATAAAAACAGAATATGTTCACAATCGATTTTCAAATTATCATCACATACCCATCAAAACAAAAACATAAGCACCTAAAGTACAGTGGTCTCTCATTGGTCTCAAATCGGCTGCATAATCTTTTGTGCACACCGTGACACTGATACTCTTCTGTCAGTTAGCGATTAAATTAACTTCGCTTTCAATTTTGCTTTGACCGTAACATGCAAACTTAAGACAATTCTGTTGATTTTCTATAGGGCAGAAACAACATACACCTGATTAAAGATAAAGTAAAAACAGAATATGTTCACAAACGATTTTCAAATTATCATCACATACCCATCAAAACAAAAACATAAGGGCCCAAAGTACAGTGGTCTGTCATTGGTCTTTATAAACTGCAACGTCCAACTGAGAGTCGCGTTAGGTGTGCCAACCATCTGTAAATGGCCTTTTGTTTACATCTGACCGGCCCACTGCCTCAAAATTCCCTGTTTTAGCTCCTTTACTCCTTTTATTGCATACACGCGCAAAACAGACGTAAAAAGGAACAGTGATAATAAACTTGGTAAAGAAAAAAGCAATGTCTGATGTAGTTGGCCTTAAAACGTAAACAAACAAGCTACCAGGCCTGGAAAATTCATAAAAAAGACAGTGAATTTTGCGGGCCTTGAAATGTGCATTAAAATAAGGTTTATGATGATGCTATTGTTGGGGACCCTTTTTGAGATAGAAATGTGTGGCTTCATTTGCCAGCGTATCAGAGCTGGAGGTCTCTCTAAGGAAATTAGGAATCTCGCAACATCGTAAGCAACTCTTTCAAACCGAAAGAAAAAGAAACACTCAAAATGTGAATACTTTTTTGCAAACAAGTTGAAGCACAAACCATTTTTATTTTTCAATGAATTTTTTTAAGGCCGGCATTGTAACTTTGGTGATTTTTCTGTCATTTTGATGGATTTTCCAGTTCCAGGAGTTTGTTTGCTTACCCTTCATTCCTGAGTTCATCATGTGTTGCACGAGAAATTCCATACACCTCCCCTAGAAATTGGCTTCTGTGGTTCCAAATCGCATATGATTAATTGTAGGAGCGCATGGGTAGTGGATATTTATCACTGGTTTATCGTTTTACCCGGGAAAAGATGTAAAATTGGGTATTTTTTTTGGTATGTATTTATAGAGTGACTATGGAAGCCTTTGAATTTGAGGTATACAGCCTCTCTTTGAAGGTTGAGAGCAGTTTTAGAATTAGCATACAGGGTGTATTATGATAATTTTCGAAGCTTACCTGAATATGTAATATAAGATTGATAAAACAATAAACATTTGATAATTTCAGATCAGCTTATGTATTTTCATGTATGCTACCTGCAATGAAAAAATGCCAGAAGCACTTACATATCAGTAGTTTGTGGTGGCTTTTTGTATTTATAAACTCCCAGGTTAATTTCATCTTTGGCTGCTCGAAGCTTACATCAAAACAGCCGGCATCCAGTTCTTCAGTTTATGCCGAGCTTTCACAGTCTAAGGTGTACATTGTCTTGAGGCGGTTATTGTTAACTGAGTTGTGCTTGAAAACGTTTAAAAATCCTGAAAAAATTCCTCACAAATCCCCAAGTTTACAGTACAACTGAATGAATTTGAATATTTTGCTCTTGTGAAAGTTTTAACGTGACGTGTTTGCTGTGCTTCAACCAATCACTTGAATGAAATATCAGAAAAGGAGCGGGACGTTTGAATTTCATGCAATTTTTTTAGCCTTTGAAAAATTTACTCTTGCTTATTTATTCTTAATTGCACCTGAAATCATTTGATTACCTAAACTTATAGCATTCCCAAGGATGTAGCTAAGTAAAAACTAAGCAGGTTGAGTAACAAGCTCAGCCGGCTTTTCTGTCCTGTGTACCTTTAAGTCTTCAAGTCTTCAAGATTTCAGCTGGCCATAAGCTTTCTTTCACCCAGTGAAATAAGCCAGTAACCTTAAAGCTACATCCGTGCACTACTGTTAGCAGTAAGATCATTATAAGAAGTTTTCTCTATCTATGCTAATAAAAATGTATTTATACTTTTGTAGCAATACTGTCGTCATTGTGGAGATAGCTTTTGTTCTCGCTGTTGCTGCAAGCGTGTCAAGAGAGCTGTGTTTGGAGCAACAGGTGAGTATATAAAATAGCATTCTTTGTTTTAAAATGCTTTCTAAATATTGACTAACTTTGAAATAAAATATTCCCATTTTTGGTGTTCTGTTGGAGCGACACCAATTCTGTTGAGGTAAAACGTTTAGTGCAACCAGTGAACAATTTGAAATCACTGTGATGTCAAAATTTGTTGCTATGGCAACGACAAAAGTGGTCAAATATACCTTATTTTCGACTGTTTGAGGCTAATAACCTAGAAATTACTCAGTAAGGGCTTCTCTTTTTGATACGTGTTTGTGTAATGGGCAAAGGAAACTATTAGTCAGTAAATTTTCGAAGAGTAGCAATTCGGCAAATGTTACGCCAAAAGACCTTTAATTAAGGAGTCGCGTTAGGTCTGTCAACCCCTTTGTATTCTTGATCGAAATAGATCTTCCCCAATAATTTGTCTAACCACAAGCCTGCAGGACACCAGAACAAGCTTTTGGGAGCCATTGCATAGATAAGGCTGTCTGTGACGCAGGCTAGAATATGTTGCGGTTTGGTAAATTCTCATTTCATTACTTCATTTTCCGAGTTCAGTGGCTCATAGCCACTTAAACAAAGAACAGCCGCGGCACATAGAGCCCTGATTCTGATCTGAAAATTACTAGAATATTGAAAACAGATTGGTGGGGACTGGAAAAGAGTGAGTTGCCATGGTAACTTAATTCTATTGTAACCGTGTTTCACCTGTAGTATGTTTCACTAGTCTCTGCAGCAAGTTTTAGTACAGAATGCACTTTTGTGATGGCTGTGTGGGGCTGCCGTCTGCTATCCGTTATAGCGCTAAGGTGTAAACTTTGATAATCAATTAATTATTCTTGTGAAAGGGGTAAGGGGTAAGGAGTATCTGACTGTGTGCACTAGGTAAACGTGGAGTACACGTATGTTTTCTTTTATATGAACAACACAAAGACTGTATATTTGTTTCTTGAAGACTCTGCTCTCCATGTGGTACTGTTCTTCCTGTAGCAGGAAACTTTGTGCTAAACACATGCACAAGAGATAAGTCTATTACGTTTACTCTAAACATGTTTTGGATTTAATGTGAACACAGCTTTAAACAACCAGAAGTGACATAAACTTTGAGGTATTTCAAAAGTGTGTGTTGCGAACCTAGTTTTAACCAACTGCAGTTTGAATTCACGGGACAGGTCACTGGGACCAAGTTTCCTTGTTTCTTACACTCAATAATTTCATAGTTAAAATTATAAATTATAACAAAATAAAAAAAACACAAAAGTATCATGTTACATACGCTAAAGAGAAAAATCAAAAGCATCGTGTTACGGTTGTTAAGAAAACTTCTGTTGTTTCAACATCTTGAAAGTGAATAAGGCAAACAGACAAAAACTAAAACATATCATTCTTTTAATATTAATCATACATACATACATACATACATACATACATACATACATACATACATACATACATACATACATACATACATACATACATACATACATACATACATACATACATACATACATGAACTTTATTTCAACTCGAATTTGAGAGTAGCTATAAAAACTAGTGTCTTCGAGTAAAATAATAAATTTAAAACACAATAAAATACAAATTTATCATTAAAATATAAAAGCATGCCTATAAAATAGTAAAATTGATAAAATGGGAAGAATACAATATAAAAATTAACAATTTATAATAAGTTATATTTAATATTAAAATTGATAAAAATTTCGAATATTCCTCTTAAATTCGTTAAATTCCTTGCAAGTTCTCAAGGCCTCAGGGAGAGCATTCCAAAGTTTTGCACAGTGGTACCTTAACGAGTTTAGACCGTATGTTGTTGTTCTTGCCTTTGGAAGTGACAGAATGTAATTGCCACGTAGGTTGTAGTTTACAGCACGTAGAGTAAACATGTCTTTCGTATAATTTGGATAATCAGTTACAAACAAGCTCTTGTATAATACAATCAGCATACTTTGAAGTCGTTTATTACGTAACGAAGTGAGGTTAACCTTTTGAAGTAACTGGCTGTAAGAGGAACTGTAATCTTAAATCGGCCACTTTGTATTCTGCACTATACTATCTGCAATATCCTTTGAGTCACATTATAACATAAAGTTGAGTTGAGTAAATGGCATCACCAGTCCCCTAATTTGCATATTTTCACATTTTTACGACTGTTTTGCAGAATGCAAAATGGAAGTTAAGGTGGCTCGACAGGATTTTTTAGGGGCAACACCGCTCAAGTTTGAGAACTAACCAGACTATCATTAACAATGCCATCGAAAAACAATCACCACAGCTGAATTAGGTAAAGATGAAAATTTGTTATGACCAGTGTTATTTTGACATTGGCATTGTCATAGCAACGTAATGACATCATCACGTTTATCAATTTCGTTCGTATTGCTCGGCACCAGGAGATTTTTTCGGAAATCGCTCAAGGGAGCATGTACCTCCTATACCTGCCTCAATGTTGGCAAAGTTTGAACAAATTCTGTGAGAGCGTTATCGAAATTTTTGGGGATGAAGTTTCGAGGGTAATAAATACAGTAAAAAACATACTATTGAGATAATAGGGTAATATCTGAAGAACACGATGCTCTTTGGGAATGCAGTTTCATCTCATAGTAGTTTGATGCCATTTAAAATTGTGTATACAAAATTATGGGGATTGCCACGACCGATTGCAAAAAAAACGGATTTGATGAGCGTGCATTCAGGTGCTCTTGTTGCCACTTTTGTAAATAATTTGGTCTACACCTACAAATGTGATAATTATTTGGAAACCGCTCGATGAATTTTTTTAAAAACTTGTCAATCTCGAGGTTTGTCATCAGTTTATATGGCCTGCAAGTTTCAAGGTCATTGAAAACACGTAAGGCAATAAAATCGGGGCTCCAAGGTTCTACTTTTTTCTCCCAGATTTTGTGTTTACAATCGAGTGTCTTCATTATTCACGGGCATTGTATTCAACTTTCATTTTCACGTGCACAACTCAGCAAAAAATTCATTTGCATGTTATCAGTGAGTTTAGACTTTTTTCCTGATCTATTGTTCTACACAAAAATAGCTTTTCGTTTCCAGGAGAAAGAGACCCTTGGCATTGCTGTATTACAGTCTAATGGCGTAACAAATATTATTACAGTTTATGTTAGTTTTTATGGAGGGAGGAAAACCGGAGAACCCGGAGAAAAACCCTCGGAGCAAGGACGAGACCAACAACAAACTCAACCCACATATGATACCGGGCCGGAATCGAACCCGGGCCACATTGGTGGGAGGCGAGTGCTCTCACCACTGCGCTACCTCCTTGTTTTCAGCTCTGTGGTTAGGTAAGCTATCGAGACGTGATTGCAGCACTCAAATCAAATTTTTGCGGTTTTACGCCTTCCGAGCGCTTAAGTCTAAACTGGGATCGCCTTGATTTTTGCGTGAACGTGAAAACATTTTGGTAATTATTCGTGACGCGTGAAAAGGCCAAATATTTTTACGTGATTCAGTTTTGCAAAGGGGTATAGGGGACCCTCTGTAAATAATATCGTATTTTAACATTTTATTGTAAATAATATATTTTTAGCATTCTAATTATTTTAAGCTGAGGGCCCCAAGTTTATCAGTAACTTAAGTTACTGTCACGGGTCACCCTCATTAAATAAAGTCTTTCACTTCACTTCACTTCAGTGTCCTCATTGCTTTCTAAAAATGTTCGGGAAACATGCTGATATGACTTGAAAACTGTAATAATATTTGTTACGCCATTAGACTGTAATACAGCAATGCCGAGGGTCTCTTTCTCCTGGAAACGAAAAGCTATTTTTGTGTAGAACAACAGATCAGGAAAAAAGTCTAAACTCACTGATAAAATGCAAATGAATTTTTTGCTGAGTTGTGCACGTGAAAATGAAAGTTGAATACAATGCCCGTGAACAATGAGGACACTCGATTGTAAACACAAAATCTGCGAGAGAAAAGTAGTACATTGGAGCCCCGATTTTATTGTCTTAAATGTTTTCAATGACCTTGAAACTTGCAGGCCATATAAACTGATGACAAACCTCGAGATTGACAAGTTTTTAAAAAAATTCATCAAGCAGTTTCCAAATAATTATCACATTTGTAGGTGTAGACCAAATTATTTACAAAAGTGGCAACAAGAGCACCTGAATGCACGCTCATCAAATCCGTTTTTTTCGCAATCGGTCGTGGCAATCCCCATAATTTTGAATACACAATTTTAAATGGCATCAAACTACTATGAGATGAAACTGCATTCCCAAAGCGCGTCGTGTTCTTCAGATATTACCCTATTATCTCAATAGTATGTTTTTTACTGTATTTATAACCCTCGAAACTTCATCCCCAAAAATTTCGATAACGCTCTCACAGAATTTGTTCAAACTTTGCCAACATTGAGGCAGGTATAGGAGGTACATGCTCCCTTGAGCGATTTCCGAAAAAATCTCCTGGTGCCGAGCAATACGAACGAAATTGATAAACGTGATGATGTCATTACGTTGCTATGACAATGCCAATGTCAAAATAACACAAGTCATAACAAATTTTCATCTTTACCTAATTCAGCTGTGGTGATCGTTTTTCGATGGCATTGTTAAT
This sequence comes from Meandrina meandrites, assembly GCA_963693305.1. Taxonomy (NCBI): domain Eukaryota; kingdom Metazoa; phylum Cnidaria; class Anthozoa; order Scleractinia; family Meandrinidae; genus Meandrina; species Meandrina meandrites. The sequence goes on along the minus strand of OY855905.1, from coordinate 17,807,274 downwards.
GACAGTCTGGTTAGTTCTCAAACTTGAGCGGTGTTGCCACTAAAAAATCCAGTCGAGCCACCTTAAGTGAGTGAAGAAATTGACTTGCTCCATAAATCCTTTGGTCATAAGACTTGTATTTGTAGTTATGCTGACCAAGCATAATTGAACTTTGACGGACATTAAATGCAAATGTGAAGATTAGTGAGATATTTTCAAGATGTTAATCAACAATGTCACAAGCATCAGGTTCAACAGTGTTCTAATCTGTGATGGAAAAAAAAGAACCAAGAAAGCATTCTGTGTCCTGTTGTGAAATGAACATGGGCTTATAACAAGCAAATTTTCCCAGCAAGATGCTTAAGTACATTCATGTGCACGCGGAATGTATTATTGGTTGATACACTTATGCATTAACTTTAAATGGTACCAGTCCTATTCTCTGGACGAAGTGTCCATAAATGAACTCAGTTTACAAATTTTATGATTTTTCGTTACAACTGTGTGAAAATTGGAAATGTTACAAATTTTATGTGTTCTAGTTGTATTTTTGCGATATTTGCTGAATTTACAATTTTAATGATTTTTTGTTACCGCTCTTATAAATTTTTCCGTTCTTTGTTATGTTAATTACAACAGATTGGCAAAGCGGTGATGCGGATTTAACAAAATTTGCAAAAATTGCGGATTTTACAAATTTAACGATTTAAACGGTTTTTCGCAACCGCGTTCTTGCGGCATGAGTATACCTCGTTCTTTAAACCATCAGCAAAAACAAGTGCACTACACATCACATCTTGTTCTTTGGCAAGATTCTCACTGAGTTTTTGGCCGCTGAGATTCTTACCGCTGCGAGTTTCTCTGCGAGATTCTCTTTATCGTAAGTTGCTTGTTGCAACCAGCAGGTCCAGGCCACTCCAGGCTAGAAAGGACCTGAAACACACATCTGCCACATTTGTTGTTTGCATTTGTTGTTTGCAGTGAATAGTATAGTCATGCACATATTCTAAATTATTTTATTAAACGTCTCGTAATTATCAAGCTTCTTAAGAGAAATGTTTTACACCATAAAACTGCAGTAAGTGCAGCTATTCATTCCGAAGATTATGACATACTGGTATATTTGGACCTTAACTTCTTCAATGTTCCGGGCGAATTCCAAGGAGATCTTCAGTGTAAATTTCAAAAGTACCCCACGCATAGTCATAATCGTCATGTTGTAACTGGTGTTTAGCCAGTTAGAGGACAAAAAGAAAACGTCAGAGAAGACTTTTAAAGCCTTGTATCTCCAGCCTGGAATGTGCACCTGGGCTGTCGAATCATTCCTAAATTTTGTTGTTATTTATGCCTGTTAAGACTTTGCTTTCGTTCGTGGAGTAGCAACAAGGATGTAGAAGTGAATATTTATATTTTGAACAACTTCAGGTAGCAGAACCAGATATGGATGCCTAGCAATGTAGGTGTCAACAAAGAAAAAACAATGGCAATGTGTTTATTTTTATTTAGCTGCAGTGCTTGACATTTAATATAACACTTGATTTAGAAAAACCCGGTGGACATTAATCTTTGTTTTCAACTATAGACATCACATAATGTTTCTTCCAACATTAAGGGTTTTACAGGCAGGAAAAACTTTGTAAGCCTTGGCTTCCTGGAATGATTGATATGCTCAAGAGTCTACTGCATGTAATATGTAAATATACTTTGTGTCATTTGTTAAATTGTTTTTTCAAAATTTCACGATTTTCACTATTTTCACAAGTTTCGTAAAATTCACAGTTTCATTGAGGGCCCTTCATGAAACCTCATTTCTATTGGTATATCAATTTTTGCAAAATTTTTCGAGATTTTCGCAAATTTTTTTAAATTTGCAGTTTCGTTGAGGGCCCTTCTCGAACCTCATTTACCTTTGCCTAGTGATTTTTGCTATTTTCGCAAATTTCGTAAAATTCGCAGTTTTGTCGAGGGCCATTCTCAAACCTGTTTTATATTTGTATATCGATTTTTGCAAATTTCATAAAATTCGCAGCTTTGTCGAGGGCCATTATTGAACCTCTTTTATATTTGTATATCAATTTTTGCAAAATTTTGCGATTTTTGCCAGTTTCGTAAAATTCACAGTTTTGTCAAAGGCCCTTTTCGAACCTGATTTACTTTTGCCAAAAAAAAAAACTTCCACGCTAGACAGACAAAAAGATAGATCCCGTCTTTTGCTGAAGATAAAAAGAAAATTAAAAATAAAAAGGGCCAGAAATTCTGAAATTTCACAGAATAATTTTGTAATCATGGAAAAGTAAGAAGCAAAATGAAAGCACGAAGTATTTCAGTTGGTTGCCCATCCAAGTACTTACCCTGCCGCACATGGCTTAACTTTGGCGATTGGACAAGAGCCAGTGCTTTTCTTGTGGTATCAGCCCCAGACGAGACAGGGGTTTGAAAGTTACAATTTGAACAGTTTGACACTTTTTTGCTAAAACTGTTTTTAACTTAATCCTTTCGCATCTGCGACTAATACCACAAGGAGTGCACCAGTTCTCGTCATCGTTGAAGTTAAGCCCTGTTGGGCAGTGTTAGTGTTTGGATGGGTGACAAGCTGGAAACAACCCCGTGTTGCACAGGATGAAATAGTTTTGCAGTAGAGGACCTTGTTAATGGTTTCATTTTCAGATCGCAAGCACCCTTGCCAAAATAAACGTTCATTTACAGAAGGCATCGCCAAAAGTTTATTTTCTCAAAACTCTAAAATTAACCTTGTATTCTTATTTCTTTTTTAAGTCGCTCAAATTTTATTTTCCTTCAGAAGAACTTCCTTTCAAACAAAAAGATTTACAGGGACACAGGCAATGTTTTTTTTTGTGAGAAAACCAGTCGTAAGTACAGTGACTTTACCTGTGCGGTCAGCTGCTCTGCTCGATTACGGTATTTATTCATTGTCTTGCATTTCATGGCCACAGGAATCAAATTTGATGCTTTTTGACTTTCAATACAGATGTCAAGTTTTGCTAACGAAAAAATCATGAAATAAATAGTAATTGAATGACAAAATTGAATGAATGACAGTGTTCGCCCTTTGCAGTGTTTCGCAGCTTTTGCTATTTTTCCAAGATTTATTACAATTATTTAACAGCCCTCTAACATAGTTTAGAAGGTCATCATAAAAAAGATTGTTTTCACTGTCACACAATAAAAATATAAATCGAAAAACCATTCATTAAATTAAGTCAAGAAAATGGGATATTATAGTAAATAAGTAAAGAAGACATTTGTCATTTAGGTCATTTGTGTATTAGATCTGCGCTTTCTCAAACTTCAGATATTTGTCAAAATGTTTTGCACAAATTTACAGAGCCTAGTATGGAGCCGCCACATTGGTTACCACCGTGGTACAATATGGCTGCCGGAAAATACTGTGAACATCTGGAACTTACTTTGGTTATCAAGGCCGTCAATTATCTGTACTGGACAAATAAAAACTTAACAACACTTGGAAACATGTTTATATTATTTATTTGCTACTCAAATGGCTAAAAATCACAAAATAAATGTTTATTTTGTTTTGACAAACACGATCGCAACTACATGTCACACAGTCCACCACAACTTTGAAATTCAAAGTGCACTGGTTTGCAAACGAAGGATTGTAACGGCGTTACTTTTATATGAACAACGAAAGACTATATATTTGTTTTGGAGTACTACTTTCTTTGCTTGTGGTGTTATTCTTCCTTGAGCCAATCTTGTTCCCAGAGGCCGTGACCCTTCTGGTCTAAGTCAGGAATTGAGACCTCTGGGCTAGACTGAAAGTCCACCACAAAGACGGCCAAATATCATTGGCTGTTGAAACTTGCTCATTTCAACCACAATATCTAACGCATGTGCAGAATCAAACTGGAACCAGAAATTTCTGGATCTGGTTTTTAAATCGCCCGGAGCCATTGCGTTTCCCGACCCCTAGTCAAATGCAGGCTCTGGGAACGAGATTGTCCTTGAGCAGGAAAATATGCACTAAACCCATGCACAGAAGATAAATCTGTTGTGTACTTGAACTCACAAACGTTGCGATACTTTTAGACTCCTTGGCGCCAAATTAGACTTTAAGGCGTCCCAGTGCTTCATGTGAAAAAATTATTGATATAGTACATTGATATAAAACACTGCTTTGATTAAACAATAATAATGTCATATTATTACGCGGGATAAACCGCGTAGTAAATTCGGCTTGATTGTTTTGATGCATCGATGTGTTCAATGCGTTCGATGGGTTCGATGTGTTCGGTGTGTTTGACGTGTTCGATGAGTTCGATGTTGTGCGGTAAAATCTATCGAAAGCTCTCGTCGATTTTGAGATTTCATCTAAGGTATGCTCGATAATTTTTCTAACCATTGCTGGCAATGTACGATTTTGTTCACTAAACCGTTAATTCTAGACAACAACGAATTTCTAGACAACCCAGACTGTAGGGCAGTGCTTCTCTTTACAATGGATTTTAGTAAAGCTTTTGATTCCATTAAACATGAATTGCTCGCAAGAAAGTTGAAAAGTCTCCAATCAAATCCATATATAATTAATTTATACCTAAGTTTTTTGAAAGGTGGAAAACAAAGAATTTGCTATAACAATATTTCATGTGACTGGAAATGCGTGAATCAAGGCATAAACGATCTAGAGATCTACTTAGACACCCTGCCAGTGTTATTCAAGTATGCTGACGACTCAAATATCATTGCTCCTGTTTGGAAAGACAGAGACATGTCTGAGGCATTGGTTACACAGTTCTTAGACTGGACAGAAAGAAATCGTATGTTATGTAACCCGAGCAAATGTAAGGAGGTTACAGTCCTTAAGAAGGGCAACCATGAATTGTACCCTCCTATTTTTGGAATTCCTAGTTGTACTTATGTTAGCATTCTAGGTGTCACTTTTCAGAGTGATTGTAAGTTCAACACACATGTTAAGAATAAGCTCGTTAAGGCAAATAAATGCCTCTATGTCCTTAGGTCTCTACGCAAAGAGGGCTACATGCAGGAAGAAATAGACTTTCTTTTCGATACCTTAGTACTTCCCAATTTCACGTATGCCCTTTCAGTCTATGGAGCATCAGAGTCCGACCTCACTCCAGTACAATGTTTCTTAGATCGTTGCTGGAAAAGGAATTTTATTACAAGGAAGTATAACATACGATCAATTTTACAGAAGCAGGATCACAGCATCTTTAAAAGGGTGTCTCAGGCCGCCAATCACCCCCTGTTGCCTTTTATTCCGCGTGTAAAGGCCTGCTGCTATAATTTACGGACGAGGTCAAGCGTCCGACCAAGCATCAAAAGTGAGCGTTTTAAAAGTACATTTGTTAATCGTTTAATTTTTAGCTTTAGAATAACAAGGTCAGAGACTTTTAACTTATTAAGTAGTATGTTTTATATGCTTTTAGAACTTTTTAATATTGCAAATTGTTTTTAATTTTTTATTGCCTGTAACATAAGATATGTATTTTTATCTTTTGACTCAATAAAGACCATTATTATTATTATTATTATTATTATTATTATTATTATTATTATTATTATTATTATTATTATTATTAATATTATTATTATTATTATTATTATTATTATTATATAATTCTATACGTTTTCAATGTAGTAAAAGAAACTCTTGCTGCTTCGAACACGTTTAGTTACATGTCAAGAAAAGCAGAAAAGATTAGCCTTGGTAATTTAGCAATGTATGCTATTCGCACTGCATAAATTATCGACATTGCATATAAGAACTACAAATCATGAATAAATTGACAGTGTTCAAGTGCAACGCCGGAGGGAACATGCCTGTGCCCTTCTTCTTCATCGGAACTACAACACTAGCCTTCAGACCCTGACTCCAGGATAAGGCTCATCAGACTGAATGTGTATTTACTGATTCAGTTGGCAAATTTGTACGACTTTTCCTTCGCCAGTTGCTATTTGAATTTAAGCTATGTACTGAATCGTTCGGTCTGAATGCTCATGCGAAGACTTCAGATACAGGTTTTGTTGGCACCAAGAAGACACGTGGAGCGTCTTATAGTTTTGAACGCGAAGTTTCAGCAGAGAGGTTTTCAGCAACGCCTCAGCAGGGAGCAGTTCGGATTCCTCAAGCCTTGGCTTGCCTTCTTCAGGCATAGACGACGCGAGGCGTAAATGCGCTTGGACTTAAATCGAACATGGCGGTGTTTTCCTGAGGTAATATTTTGTCCAGGTTAATGTGGCTTTGCGTTGGTATAGCTCTGTCAATTTTGTTTTTGCGTGCGACGGAAGGGCAGTGCTGGGTCGGCTGGGCGGCTCTTTTCGTTCAAATGTCCGTTTTACTGTCATGGTATTTTTGTAAACGGAGGCGATTTGTTTTTCAGTTATTTTCCACGTGGTTGGGCTATGTAAATTACGTTTCGCTACTGACGGTGAGGTATAATGCCCAAAGGGAGTGGTTCTTTTGTTATTTTTTCCACGTGGTTGGGCTTTAGTGCTTATTCGCTCGACTTCTAGCGCCCTTGCTTACCAGAATTGATATTGTGTCACGTTATGCCAAAGGTTGGGCTCCGTACGTATCAGTATTATCTTACGAAGTATTTAAAAGGATTACTTGTCGCGTTTATGAAATGTTATGGCCAGTGAGGCATATAATTGCCTGTTTTGTCATGAAGTGATTCACTCAGCGTGTTGTCTGTTTGATGATCGTGATTTTTGAGAATGTTATGGCCAGTGAGGCATATAATTGCCTGTTTTGTCATGAAGTGATTCACTCAGCGTGTTATCTGTTTGATGATCGTGACTTTTGAGAATGTTATGGCCAGTGAGGCATATAATTGCCTGTTTTGTCATGAAGTGATTCACTCAGCGTGTGGTCTGTTTGATGATCGTGACTTTTGAGAATGTTATGGCCAGTGAGGCATATAATTGCCTGTTTTGTCATGAAGTGATTCACTCAGCGTGTTGTCTGTTTGATGATCGTGACTTTTAAGAATGTTATGGCCAGTGAGGCATATAATTGCCTGTTTTGTCATGAAGTGATTCACTCAGCGTGTTGTCTGTTTGATGATCGTGACTTTTGAGAATGTTATGGCCAGTGAGGCATATAATTGCCTGTTTTGTCATGAAGTGATTCACTCAGCGTGTGGTCTGTTTGATGATCGTGACTCTTGAGAATGTTATGGCCAGTGAGGCATATAATTGCCTGTTTTGTCATGAAGTGATTCACTCAGCGTGTTGTCTGTTTGATGATCGTGACTTCTGAGAATGTTATGGCCAGTGAGGCATATTATTGCCTGTTTTGTCATGAAGTGATTCACTCAGCGTGTTGTCTGTTTGATGATCGTGACTTTTGAGAATGTTATGGCCAGTGAGGCATATAATTGCCTGTTTTGTCATGAAGTGATTCACTCAGCGTGTGGTCTGTTTGATGATCGTGACTTTTTGAGAATGTTATGGCCAGTGAGGCATATAATTGCCTGTTTTGTCATGAAGTGATTCACTCAGCGTGTTGTCTGTTTGATGATCGTGACTTCTGAGAATGTTATGGCCAGTGAGGCATATTATTGCCTGTTTTGTCATGAAGTGATTCACTCAGCGTGTTGTCTGTTTGATGATCGTGACTTTTGAGAATGTTATGGCCAGTGAGGCATATAATTGCCTGTTTTGTCATGAAGTGATTCACTCAGCGTGTTGTCTGTTTGATGATCGTGACTTTTTGGTCGTAAAACGATTCTTTCAGCGTTTTGTCTGATTGATGATCGTGATTGTGAGAATTTTATTGCCAGTGAGGCAGATGATTCCCTCCTTGGCATGAAGTGATTAATTCAGCGTCTTGATTGATTGATGATCGCGATTGTGAGAAGGTTTATGATCAGTAAGGCATATAATATGCTGTTTTTGTCATGAAGTGATTTATTCAGCGTGTTGCCTGATTGATGATGGTGATGGTGAGAAGGTTTATGGCCAGTAAGGCATATTATTGGCTGTCTTTGTCATGAAGTGATTCCTACAGCGAATTCCTTGATCAGTGATCGTGATTAGTTGAATGAGGCATGTGATTTGCCTGTTCTGAAGTGATATCTGGTTGTTGTTTATGACGTTGTTATGACCAGTGGGCATATAATTTCCCAGTTCTGTCAGGGAGTGACTGCCAGGTTGCGATTTTAGAAAGACGTTTGGGGTTGCTTGGAGTGACAGTTGTGAAAAAGAGTACCTAAACAAACTCCCCCGGCTTTGCTGGGTCATGACTGTCATCCCTTGCTGGCCCCATGGGTTCCCCTATCAACGTTTGGTTTCGTCTTGTCGCATATCTACGGGACTACTGGTTGCTATCCTTTCTTCCCCATGTAATTTCGACCTTATTTGACCTGGGATTAGGAGTATAACTCCGAGTTTGAGGAAAACTGTTCGTTTTTCCATTTTTTCCTCCAAGGTCGATCAGCTGGATCGCCCGACAGGGGAACTCAAGTGGGGTCGGTAGCGGGGTGACAGTCGTAGGTTGACTGGATCATTGTTGTCGGGGAGAATGTAGTGAGATAAGACTGCTCACTGCTGTCTGCTTATTTGTGTTGGCATGGCTTGGTCCCCATAGAAGACTATCTATGGTCTCTTTGTTTGAAAATGAGTTTTGGCGGATAAGAGCCCATTGATGTTTAGGAATGATAAGAGGTATGTTGATATTTGAAAATGTCGAGGCTGACGTTTTTTGTATCCTTTGGAAATGGATATAGGTGCTGTGTGGTGTGGTGTCTTGTGTGATTTGGCCATCATGCTGAGACCATCAATGGCCTCTTGTTTTGGATATGAGTATTGGGGGTTAAGAGCCCATTGATATTTGGGATTGATGAACCGTATGTTGATATTTGAAAATGTCCAGGCTGACATATTGATCTATCCGTTGGGAATGGATATAGGTGCTGTGTGTTGTGTTGTGTGACTTGGCCTTCATACTGAGACCATCAATGGCCTCTTGTTTTGGATATGAGTATTGGGGGATTAAGAGCCCATTGATGGTCTCCTGATCAGTGAAGCATGGGTGATTCTAGGTGGGAGCCGAATTTCCTCCCCAATCTTAATGCGATGCGATGATTGTTGCAGTGCAGAATAGGATACTATTCGCACTGCATAAATTATCGACATTGCATATAAGAACTACAAATCATGAATAAATTGACAGTGTTCAAGTGCAACACCGGAGGGAACATACCAAGTGCAATAAGTAGTCAGCTGGTTGTTTGTTGAATACTGTTGGGGTCTGTCGCGGGTGTTCATTCCGCTTGATGGTAACATGAATGGTATAACTTTACCCACCCACCCACCCATAATGTGCTTCTTTTGCACTGCGACTCTTGTCGTGTCGCCGAATTTCCTCCCCAATCTTAATGCGATGCGATGATTGTTGCAGTGCAGAATAGGATACTCTCTCAAAGTAAGTAAGGGCACCTATGTTTGGATTTATTATAGAAACTGTGGAAACCGCGCTTTCTATAAATCAATTTACATTTCAATCGAGTTTGTAGTCACAAGCGTGCATGTCGATTGATTGATTGATTGACTGACTGATTGATTGATTGATTGATTGATTGATTGATTGATTGATTGATTGATTGATTGATTGATTGATTGATTGATTGAAGATACTGGTTTCTCACGGAGCAATGTGTTTGTTTCCCATGGTAGCATGTTCACTGAGATCACGTCCAAAGTATTATGAACAGCGACTATAAATTCACTTCAAAAGCCACCGTCGGCAACGTCCGATTTTATTCACAATATTTAAACCGTAATCAGAGTGGATCAGTGAGTGGGAGTGGAAGTTTTCAAGATTTTCACAGCTCATGGCGACTGAATACATAACAAAAGAATTAACTGTCGATTGTTTTCAGTTTGGATGTAACTTTATTCTCAACTATTCCGCCAGTGACAGGTTAAAAGGCGTGCGTTAAACGAGATTGAGTTCTCATCGATCGCCCGGTTGATAATTGTAAAAACCGATAAAGGTCCGAGTAAATATTTGTTGATTAGCCTTGGCAATTTATCCCGGAATTTATGTAAATCGCATCTTTGTAACACAACACCCCTCGAAGGCAAGAGTCACGTTCATGCATACGTTTCATGTTGAGACTTTGGGGTCTTTTAAATTACTTTATTAAGTACTTGCACTTTCATTTCATTAAACAGAATGTGACCGTAAAAAGTCATTCCCATCCTGCGGAAACAGCCGACGGGCGTCTTGTTCGTTTTATTATTGAAAGCAATGCAACTGCTATTGATGTTGCTGTGTTTGCAAAAGAGCCTTTTTCATCAAATAGCTGTTGTTAATGTTGCAAAAAGATTTCGTAATTTAAAAGTATGCAAAAATTTGGTCCAGGATTTTGGTTCAAATTTCTTAACCACCACAAAACAATATTCCAAGTGTACTGCGGTTTGAAAACACTTGCGAAAGAGAGATTTTTCTTATTTGATCTGTAAATTACTTTTTGAGAAACAATATTGGCAGAGTGTTGTAGTATGGTGTTCCATGTTTAAAATCACTCGTATAAAACCTGAGACAACTCATTACGGATTGCGGTGATTGGCCAAAATTTGACACCTGAGACAACCGGAAGCGTGTAAATATTGAAGCACTTTAAAAGCGTGTGTTCTGCTTACAGTGTAAATTCACGGGACAGGTCGCTGGGACCAAGTTTCTGGTTTCTTAGACTCAGTTATAGTCAAAATTATGAGTAATAACAAAATAAGGAAACGAAGTATCACTTCACCTACCTATGCGGAAGAGAAAAACAAAAGTACATGTATCATGTTACCAACGAACAAAAGTGTTACGATTGTAAAGAAACACGTAAGTATAATGTCTG
>OY855905.1:17751436-17788936 GCA_963693305.1 Meandrina meandrites | reverse complement strand
GACTGGGGTGGCCTTGCCTGTTTAATTTGTTTGACGCGACTGGGGTGACCTCGCTTGTTTTAGTTTGTTTGTAGCGACTGGGGTGACCTTGCCTGTTAAATTTGTGTGGAGCGACTGGGGTGACCTCGCTCGTTTAGTTTATTTGAAGCGACTGGGGTGACCTCGCTTGTTTAGTTTGTTTGAAGCGACTGGGGTGACCTCGCTTGAATTTTGTTTTCAGTTTGTATGAAGCGACTGGGTTGATCTCGCTTAATTTTTGTTTTCAGTTTGTATGTAGCGTCTGGGCTGACCTCGCTTGAATTTTGTTTTCAGCCTTGTATTAAGCAACTCTGGTGACCTCTACTGGGGTGTTTGTTTCTAGTTTGTATTAAGCCTCGCTTGGAGTTCGTTTTTTAGTTAAGGATGTTTAGGTATTCCTTATAGTCACGTTTTTGTCCTTTTCGTGTCGCGTTCTCCTAGTCCGCCTCGCCTGTTACCAAGCTTCCCCGATGGGGTTATCTAAAACCCTTCATTGCTCTGTCTCTGGACGGGGTATTTCGGGGCTGCTTCGCTCAGGCGTTCACCTCTCATTAGTCACCATTTGTTTTTTGGAATACTTTTGTCATGTTCGCCCTAGTTTCTATGTTCCATTTGTTATCTTATGTTCTCTCTCTTCCCCTCCCAACAACCGTAGAAAGGAGGTATCTTATTTTGTTTCAGAATTGGTAGTCCTCAGAACCGATTGTCTTTATTGGTAAATCGTAAGGGTGATCGCCCAACTGTTGCGGCCCCGTTACCCTCGCCCGAGATGGCGTCTCAAGTTATTGTTTTGGCGTCCGCGCGTGACCTGATGTTCAGGGATCCTTACGGTTTTGCGGTAGGAAAGATTCTTAACCATGTCCTTGGCGGTTGGTAAGAAATCCTTCTAGGACAGCACTATCGAGACGAAATCTTTTCAGACGCAGTGTTCAAGGACTAATAGCGATAAAACAACTTCTAGCCCTTGTCCTACATGGTTAGCCGCTGGCACTGTGTAAAACTTATAGAGCCCACGTTGGAATGTCAGCTTTCGAACCCGCTGTTCTCTAAAAAGGATGTACTAAAGAGCATTTTGATTCTCCATTTTAGACTGCTCTTTCTGTCCACGGGCAGTTTACACAGTTATTCATAAAACTTTGCAGTTGCAATACACTTTCTGATACGTGGTAACTCATTTCGCTCTCGGTTTTGCTGTTGGGTGTTCTTTTGTTGCTGCCATGTTTGAGTTCTGAGTTATGGGAGGAGGTTGCAATTTCGTCTCGGAAAGTTACCCCACACCCCCCTTTCTCGTATAGGTTGGGTCCCTCGAATCATGGTTTTCGGGGAGTAGGGGCCGAGGGCTGATTTCTCCCATATCATATCTTATGCATCTGGTCCATTTGGCTTTGTGTGTTGGTGTACCCGGTGAGAATATATTACGATTTCTTCCATATCTTATGCATCTGGTCCATTTGGCTTTGTGTGTGGGTGTACCCGGTGAGATTACTGTACGACTTCCGTGTACAACTTCCGTGAAACTCCACTTTTCCATTGTTTGGTGTAACTTGTTTACCATACTTCGGCGGATCAATCTCAGTTCCCTTTTTACTACTTCGATTTCTTTTTCCGTTGAAGGAAGTCCCGTTGCGGGAAGTTGAAACTGATCCTCCTCATCGAGTAGAGCGGAGGCCATGTCCGTCACCAACACGTAGTCAAGTCCCTAGCTCGTAATAACAAGTCTAGGGTGATTTGACTGTTTTATTTGGGGATTTGTACAGATTCAAGTGCGTCCAATATTGACGGCGTATGTCTTCAGCGTTCGTCAAATCACTGTGAACATTGAATCCAGAGTTTAAGTCCTTGGAGGTTACAGCAGAAACCAGTGAATAAATGAAACTTACCCCTAGTTCCAAAGGGAAAAACGACGGACGCAAAACGAACGTAGTACGTACAAGAATTCTTTAAACTACCAAAGAAAGCTGCCACTAAACTTAGAATAAATTAGCTTAATTAAATATCGAGGCGTGTCCCTTGGGGCTGCACGCAAATTACGTAAGTTCAGTTCAAGTTTGTTAACACTGTCCCTGTGGACCACGATGAACATAATTAGCATAGAACTTAAGTGTACAAAGTTCGGCGAGAATGTTACAATATAAACGACTGGAATTCGTTGCCGAGTGATGTCGTCAATGCTCAATCATTAAGTTTATTTAAGAAAAAGCTGTTAAACCATTTAATGTTTTCGTGATATGAACATATATAGTAATATAACTTATCTTAGCATATTAAATTGTAACTAGCTTTTCTCGTCATTAGTATATCTATTTGTAAATTTTAGCTTTATCTAGGAGAACAGCTTTTACATGGGAATTCAGTTTCCCCCTGCTGTTATCCTCCCACAAGTTTTTTTTAGTTTTTTTCTTATATTTCTTATCTTTTTAGTCGTAAATGTCTGTTAAATGAATGAATGAATGAATGAATGAATGAATGAATGAATGAATGAATGAATGAATGAATGAATGAATGAATGAATGAATGAATGAATGAATGAATGAATGAATGAGGACAAATATTCGTACTAATTTTTGAAGCCAAATGGAGGCTATTGTGTTAATTATCCTTGAACTATTTTTTTCATAAAGCCAAATTTAGGGAGACCTTTTTCCAAGTTATTCTATTGGCGCTCAAAAGTAAATCTGTTCAAAAATGTTTGGTTCTATTCATTTTAAAAATTTAACTCGGGATAAAAAATAAATGTGCAAACGTAAATCGCAAAGTTGGAACACCGGGGAATATCATCTGATATTCCCCAGTTTTGGCTGCATCACGTGACTTGTTTAGACCAATCGCGTTTATAAACACATTTATGAAGAATGCTAGAAATTTCTGTTGTTTAAATCTAACAAAACTCGTCAAATACATGTGCATAGTTTGTCTGATCGTTTATACCTTGTGTTAGTCCATTCTAACTGCCTGGGTGTATTTTACTTGTGTTCTGCGTGGCGAGTTCTTTTTGAGCTACACTTTATATCTGCCTGTAGTTTTAAAAGATCCTTGTGTTTGTAATTTCAATTCAATCAAAAATTTTAAAAATGCTTATCACAAAGGCTAGAATGTCATTGTATGAACGTTAAAGCGAACCTGTATTTTGCTGAAATCAGTTTAATAGCCCCAACCACGTCACTAAGCGTCACTGTTTTAAGCCAGTCATTTGATTCACCTGCCAGAATCCAAAGATTTTTTCTCAATGTCTAATGCAATCCAAAGAATCCTTTCACATGAATGCAGTATTTCCCCTAATGTTTATTTGTTCAATGTTGTAGCACCGGCAGCCTACGAGGAGACAGTATTGGTTTGTAAGAGTTGCTATGGCTACCTCATGAACAAAGCAGACGAAATAGAGACTGACATTTGGTGATGTGATGTCCAGGTGGTGTGCCAGCGGAGGGGATTTGGATAGGGAATGGGAATCTAACGTCTTTCGTTTTCAAACTATTTCATATTGAATTCACGCAGAAACAGTACATTACTCAGCTCTTCGAAGACAGGAATCTCGCGGGAAAATATTGACAGACAATTGACAAGAGTTTTAGGAAAAGAACAAGGAAGGTCGTCGACAATATGAAGAAGAGTTATAAACAATAAACTGGTGATGTACAACTTTGATTAAATATAGCCCCGTTTACAGTAAAACTAGAAGTTCTCAATGAAAGGTGAAGTCCTATTGTAACACTTCAAGATTGATCGATTGATGATGAATGTACAAAAAAATAATTTCAAATGTATATAAATATTTTCTGATGGAAAGATGAACAAAATAAGCATATGAAGTATACTGTTAAGTCATACCACAATCTTGAAAATCACAATTCTCAATGAAACAGGTGGCATTAATCTTGTATCGAATTTCTATCCGGTTATGACAACTTTTTTAAGGTATTGCACAATGCCGTTTCAGTAATGTAAACTACGAACTACCCAGCCAAAAGGATCCACTGTCTAGATGATTTAGAAAGCTACTAGTTTAATGTGTCTCATTACAGTTTTTTCTGGGCCATACCTAAAATTTTCAATTGGTCATTTAGCAGACTTACTGCACTCGGATCGATGTGAAATTTACACTAGTTATTGGATTTGGTTTGAAGTTTGAGATAATATATTTCTTAGGAAAATCGATATTTCCATGGTAACGATAAACAGAATAACACGAAATCAGCAGTTCAACTTGAATTCTACGCGAATTTGATTTGACCAAAAGAAACTAACACCAGTATCTGAAACTATGGTGTACTACACATCAAATATACAAGAGTAAAAAAAATTCTGTATGTTTGATTTCAAATAAATTCCAAACCATGCTTTTTGCATGATAATGATACACGGCAAATCTGTTTCGTGTAGAATTCAACTTGAACTGATTCCACGTTTTTTCTGATTATCGTTAACATGGAAATATGGATTTTCCTAAGAAATATATTATCTAAACTTCAACCCAATTCCAATATCTGGTGTAAATTTCACATGGATTTTGAGTGCAGAAAGTCTGCTAAATGGGCAATAGAAAATGTAGAAAAAAACTGTATTGAGACACCTTAATGCATTTGTTTATCTACCTTTTTCATTTAATTAACTTATTTTTTCTCAATATTAATTAACTATAAAATTGATGAATGATCATCGCAGTGAATTTCCATATTAAGCAATTGGAATAAAGAAGCTTGAAAAATTTCAGGGCTTCAACGTGATTCGAACTCGTGACCTCCACGATACCGGTGCAATGCTCTACTATCTGAGCTATGAAGCCACACATTGGGACTGCGCTTATGTGATGATCATTTATCACCTTCATATACATCCGCAGTTACATCATTAATTAATTATCTGGTAATGTTTTGGATGCCTAGAAGCAAATTTTCACTTAAACTGTAATTCTTGCCAAATTTCCTAACATGAAAAGTAGCTTGTGCCTTACCAGTACAGAGTGAATTTCTGGGGTTTGTGCCCCCCCCCCCCCCCCCCCCCAAATACCTTAGATCGCTCTTATGCCTATTTTCTCGCCAAAATTAATTCACACTAAAATATCACATAACATCGGTAAAATTTCAGTTCGAATGAAATTCGTGTATTCAGTTTAGGAACAGTGGAATCTTTAGCAAATATGTTTCAATTTAATTTCGAAATTATAATGTAATTTAAAGAAATAAATATTGCAGAACTGACATGAATTTTAGTGTGTATTTCCCGCGAAAATTCAGTCGGATTATGGAAGTATCATTTTGGATTTTCATGGTATATTCCGATTAGTTTAGTTTGTTTGAAAAGCATGAAAATAAACCTTACATATAAGTCAGTTTTAGCAGCAGTTATCCAAGGTTTTAAATAGGAGACCTTGACAATGAATACAACTTAACAAGGACTACAACTTATTCAGCAATGACTGGACATTTGTTCGATATCATTATTGTAGCAGCAACTGATAAAGATTTGTAGTACTGGCCCATCAAAGTTTAATAGTTTGAAAGTGCTGTACCCCGTTGTGAGCCTCCATAAGTGTGGCCAACAGGGACACAAATTAGGATCACAAATCTATCACTTTCTTGTTGTCTGGCACTCCTTATGTTCAGCGCAAATCACAGAAGCTGTTATATTGCTATGGTAAAGCAGATCGGAATCACCTAAGATCATTTTTATCCCACATCCCCTGGCACTGCGCTTTCTTCGACAACGACATTAATCAAAATTGGGCTTGTTGGAAAGACTTATTATTTACAGCAGTAGACGAGTGCATTCCCAAACGCGACGGTAAAAAGAGATCAAATGCCCCCTGGATTACCAAGGAACTTATCGTTTTGTGCAAAAAGAAGAAATCGTTGTACAAGAGAGCACGCAGATGTAACAAAACTGCCTTTTGGGAAAAGTATCGGAAACTGAACAATCTAGTCAAGAGTCTGCAACAAAGCTCGGTGGTCACATATAAAGAAACTTGCTCTTGATTTACAGGAAAACGAAAACCCTAAACCTTTCTGGAATTTTGTCAAGTCCAAGCAAAGAGGCACAAATGATCTCGTCTCATTAAAAGTCGATGACTCCGTTTTGGCGGACGACCTTAGCATTGCTCACAGTATGAACGCGTATTTTTCCTCAGTGTTTACTACCGAAGATTATGCAAATTTTCCTACGCTAGATTGTATTGTTGACAAGAAACTTGAAAGCGTTAATTGTTCCGTTGATGAGGTCAGAAGCTACCTTCAAAAACGTAAGCCCTACAAGTCCCCTGGGCCTGACCATATCGCACCGTGCATTCTAAAATCGTGTGCACGGGAACTGGCACCTTCAGTGACGTATATGCTAAATAAATCGTTCTCCACCGGCCTGCTGCCTGAAGAATGGAAACACGCAGACATTACACTGACCACTACACAAGAAGGTTAAGAGAAAACTACCGCCCAATATCTCTTACCTCGATCGTTTGTAAAATAGGAGAAAACATTGTTTTCGACCGGTTGTTTAAATTTTGGCGGGAAAATAACCTAATCAACAACAATCAATTCGGCTTTCTTCGAGGAAGATCTACTGTAACTCAATTACTATCGACGATTAATGACTGGGCGAAATCGCGAAACTTGTCTATTCCTACCGATGTTATCTTTTTAGATCTGGCTAAAGCTTTTGACAGTGTCTCCCATGAGCGGCTGCTTTTAAAGTTGAAATGCAACGGCATTAATGGCTGTTTACTAAATTGGCTCAGACATTTTCTAACTGATCGCAAACAACGTGTAGTCGTCAGAGGAACTTGTTCTGTTTGGTCGAGTGTCACCTCTGGTACTCCGCAGGGAACAATACTTGGGCCTTTATTGTTCCTACTGTATATCAATGATATAACCGAATGTGTATCATCCACTGTTAAACTTAACGCTGACGACACAAAGATTTATAGAGAATTGGCCGACCCTATTATAGATTCTCAGCTTCTTCAGGCAGACCTCACCAATCTTAGTGAATTGGCTTGTAAATGGCAGCCACGTTTCAATGCAGACAAATGTGAATCCATGCGAATAACTCATTCACGTGATAAGTCACTAACTAATTATACTCTTGGTAAACCTCTCAAAGACGTCAATAGCTTTAAAGATCTCGGTGTCACGATAACAAAAGATCTCTCCTGGGGCATTCACATTAGCATGACTGTTAATAAAGCGAACAAAACACTTGGTGCAATTAAACGCTCTGTTGGCATTGCTAACACAAAGGTTTTCTCCATGCTGTACAAATCTCTCGTACGGCCAATCTTGGAATACGCGGTTCCAGTCTGGTGTCCTTATCTTGTCAATTACATCCATGATCTTGAGTGTGTACAGAGAAGAGCATCAAGATTGGCTCTTAATCAACGAAAAGGCGAGATGTCGTACGAAGATAGATGTCAACTACTTAACTGGCCTACCCTATGTGAACGGAGAACTTATTTATCCTTAGTCGAGTGTTACAAGATAGTTTTCAATTGTTATCATTTGAAATTTGAAGACTTTTTTGAATTCACAACAACAAAGTCAACGAGAGCTAAACACCCGTACAAACTCTATGTCAAGCCAGCCAGACTTAACTGTTATAAAAATTCCTTTTTTATTAGGATAGTCAAACACTGGAATTCACTACCTAGGGACATAGTAGAGGCTGAAAGCCTTCAGCTTTTTAAATCTAAGCTTAAATCGCATATGAATATTTAATTATGGTTCTTTTTTCTTTCCTTTTAATTTTATTTGTGCTCTTTTTTTAAGGGAGTTTTATATAGGGCTAACCTCCGAACTTCCTTTTCAAGATGCCTTTTCATATTTTTAAGTCTTTTCTTATTTTCTTATTATTGTACTTGTGTATCTTGAATAAAGTATGTTTGTATGTTTGTATGTTTGACATTTTGCTGTGAAGTGCCTGGAAAAGAAGCGTGTCCCAAGTGCTTCAACCAACAAAGTACATCAAAGAAGCGCAACACAAGAAGGTTCAGATGAAGACAGCAGCATGTCAATGTGAATCAGAAACCAAGTCTGATGATTCCATCTTTGTCACTGAACGAGTTGGAGTGGTTAACAGTAATGCTGGCCGTTCGTCTTTCATGGCACCACTTATGTTTCATACCGGGTACACGACTTAACTGTTATAAAAATTCCTTTTTTATTAGGATAGTCAAACACTGGAATTCACTACCTAGGGACATAGTAGAGGCTGAAAGCCTTCAGCTTTTTAAATCTAAGCTTAAATCGCATATGAATATTTAATTATGGTTCTTTTTTCTTTCCTTTTAATTTTATTTGTGCTCTTTTTTTAAGGGAGTTTTATATAGGGCTAACCTCCGAACTTCCTTTTCAAGATGCCTTTTCATATTTTTAAGTCTTTTCTTATTTTCTTATTATTGTACTTGTGTATCTTGAATAAAGTATGTTTGTATGTTTGTATGTTTGACATTTTGCTGTGAAGTGCCTGGAAAAGAAGCGTGTCCCAAGTGCTTCAACCAACAAAGTACATCAAAGAAGCGCAACACAAGAAGGTTCAGATGAAGACAGCAGCATGTCAATGTGAATCAGAAACCAAGTCTGATGATTCCATCTTTGTCACTGAACGAGTTGGAGTGGTTAACAGTAATGCTGGCCGTTCGTCTTTCATGGCACCACTTATGTTTCATACCGGGTACACCCCTATTGTCACAACTCAGCTGGACACTGGGGCAACATGCAGTGCAATGTCCTATACAGATCTGCTAAACATGTTGCAGAGCGGTGAAGTGAAGCTGGGCCCACCTGGTGAAAAAATAAGATTGAACGATGGGCTTGTGGTTGAGCCATTACGATCCTGCACCTTTACAGTGAGCTTAAACAGTGGCCTGTCAACAAGTTCAAATTATCCAAGTTTTAATGTGAGCAAGTTTCAACGAAATCGGCTGGGTAGAAATTGCTGCACAGTTGACTGTTAAATTTTTACTTCAAAATATTATGCTTGTGTATTTTTGGGAGCTGTTACAACGACGCTTAAGTAATGCTAACATCCCATGGATTATTCGAAAGCTTAATGCCAGCTAAAACGTTGCTGAAAAGTATTTGAACTTGTTGACATTAACAAGAAAAAAATCTATCGTCGCGTTTGGAAAATATTCGCGTTTTCTTCATAATTTTTTTTTTCAAAAACGCTTATATCTCGTATTCGTTAATTTTGTTCGCCGTAAAGTTCAAAGCTTTATAAAATTTGACCATTTGTTATTTCGATTGCCAAAAATCAGAGAAATCGGTTGAGGTTTAAATGTCCGAAACTCGATTTAGAAAAGACCACCTCCGTTCCCAAAAAAATACTCTCGGGCAGTTAGAAAGGGCTTATTCAAAGTATAACGAAAGAGACAAATAATATTTCATGTGCTTGTTAGATTAAACACGGAGCGATCCTACATAACGAGGCTGAACTGTTCAGCCTGCCAATCCCTGCCAATCGCAAATTCCAATGAGATGATTTCATTTCATCGAAAGCCAGGTTTAGAAATAGAGAAATATACCTGTAGCTATCAGTCACTGTTCTGCGAAATCACGGAATTTCCTGCTCGCAAGGGACCTGAAATTAGCGCCGGTGTCAAAACAGCGTTTGACCTCGTATCGCATATCGTATATCGGATGTCACGCTACAAGATAACGCAACTTTTGTCGAACAATCATTCAACACAGAAGGTCACAGAAGTAAGCTACGTTTATTTACGATAATTTTTTTGACAAATTTACTGGAAATTATTTAAGACCCGTTTTGAAACGTCATCGCTTCTGCATGCATTGCATGGCGTTTATTTGGGAGACTGATATCATTGACGATATTTGACTATTTATTTTCAAACTTCGAGTGGAGACCAGTGGAGGTAGGTAGGTTTCTAAAAATCGCGAACATTGATTTATATATATTATAACTTTATTATAGGAGGCAATGAAAAAAAAGAAAAATATTTTTTATAATTCCCTTCCTTTTCCTGCAGACTCTTCTTCTTTACCCTGCGTTTAAGGGCGCGCGTGCGAACAGAAGCCTGCGAAGACAATATCAAACGCAATTCCGCATTAATATTGCGGGCTCCTTGTGGTAATTTATGCTTGAAAGATGGCCACCCGAGAAGTCAGTAATAAATTAGGCAAGCAGAGGCAGTATCGTAAAGGCCGCGACCAGTACGAACGTAATGAGACAGAGTCCGGTTCTTCGGCGAGCAAGAGAAGGAGAATGAACTCAGATTTTGTGGAGAAATGGGACGCTGCCGCTTTAAAGGTAATTTTACGCAGAGTTTAAGTTCGACGGTTTTGGGGCGGGCAACGAAAGAATAAATGAAGTCAGACGACCTCGTCTTGTAAAGGTCCATAAGCTTATGTGAAAGTAGTCTTTCTTTTATAATATTGGAAGCTTAAATCAATCGAGTAAAAATTCCATGATGATCCCCGAGCTGGTGTTCGCTGGATTTCACAATTCCAACATTCAAAAGTGCACGTCGTCGGTTCAGGTCGAATAAACATAGAACAGAACAATCAGCGCTTTATTCGCGTGACATGATGGGTCTCAAGGGATCACCGCAACGAGAATCTGACTAATAAGAAAGTATTCTTTCCCCCGTGTTATTACAAATCGCATTCTAAACTCGGCACATTAGCCTTCGACGAATTTAAGTTAAAATTAAGCGCTTTTTGGGCTTGAAATTAAATAGGTGGACCGGCCTGACCGGTGTTGATTGTTAAAAAGTCATTTTGTGTAAAAGTAAATCCCGTGTACGAACAAGTTTTGGTTTCCGGTTTAGCACAACTCTTACTGCATTGCTCTTGAAGTTTGTCGAGAAGTTTACATTGCGTTGACTTCAAACTCGCAGTTTATTAAAAGCCAAGTCTTAATAACCAGAGAAAAAAAGTTTTCAAGTTACCCTTTGGAAGCTACAAAGCTTAGCACTTTGTTTTAATATATAATTGAAAACGTTTAATAACAATCTTTCGTGACTGGTTTTGCCATCAGGATATTATTCAGCCAAAGCTTTTAGACTGACATTTTGAAGCCCTTCTGGCGACAAATTGTCTGCTGAAACACTTTGTAAATAAACGCTCAACGTTTTAGCACTGAGCTAAATCCGTGTAGTTTCTTTCGGTGGCGGTAGTAAACTTAAAACATATATAATAATTTGCATTGTTTAAAATTGTTTTTGTGTAAACTACCAGTTTTGCGGTCAGTATTCTTTGTGCAGGAAAATGGAGGTTTTAATTTTAATTGATGTTTAGTTTTAACCTTTAAGGGATATTCTATGTCTCAAGTACTTTTCTTTGTTCAATTCACACAAATCAAAATATATTATGTACAATTAGACCCTTATCAACTAAACAAACAACTAAAGTAAATGTGCTATTTATGTGCAAGAACTTGCACGTAAATTGCCATAACAAGAGAAGCATTCATTTGGTCCTTCTATGAATAATATAAACATATTGTACGCTGTGGGGGGCGCGGTGGCCTAATTGTTAGTGTACTGGACTCCGGATCATGCGGTCTGGGTTCGAGCCCTGGCTGGGGCACTGCGTTGTGTTCTCGGGAATCGAAGATACTTAATTCTCAGAGTGCCTCTCTCCACCCAGGTGTGTAAATGGGTACCGGCAAATTTACTGCTTGGGGGGGGACCCTGTGATGGACTAGCATCCCATCCAGGGAGAGTAAAAATACTCTTAGTCACTTCATGCTATGGAAACTGGGTTAGGCTCTGGCCTGATGGGCCACTAGGCTCGTATGCAGACTATTGTATCCAAATACAAAACTATTCGAAACATGTTTGGCACCTGTTGATAAATGCTCTTTCTGTAATCCTTCCAAATAAGTGTCACACCATTTTTTTTAATGCTTCCTGGATTCGCAATTTTTTTTGGAAAAGATTTGCTTGCTGGATTAATTAGTACCTCAACAAAACACCTGTGAAGTACAGCTTTTTTATCACAATACACATGTCGATATTTGGTTAACATATCACAGTGTTAATTGATAGATAGAGACTATATATATGGCTTTTTACAACATCTAAACAGTCAACAGCCTAATATTTGTTTTACCATGGAAATTGAGAAAGGTATCAGAGACAGGCAGCCGGCAAAGGACACACATTGAAGTGAATCAACATTGTTTTAATCCTAAATTTATACTTAAGTCACACTTACCTTTACGATGTTGATAAAAATACTTCAATCATTTATTCAATTGAAAAATGCTTCAGAATGTTAAATCTTTGCAGGGGAGACAATGCACACTCGAGTCAATAGTGTGATCAATCAAAAAATTTTCATTAGGCACAAAAAATGAAACCACTAGTAGTTTTCTATGGTCAATGTAAATATATGTCTTTAAACTGAAGCATCAGTTGACTTTCCTGTTCTATAGCTGTGCATATTGAGTAGTTTAGAGACCAGAGTGATTCCTCAGAAAGCAACTTTATTTCATTCCTGTCACAGACTACACAAACTGCATGATTGCATTAACATTAACTTGGTGGGAGGCGCGGTGGCCTAATGGTTAGTGCGCTGGACTCCGGATCAGGCGGTCCGGGTTCGAGCCCTGGCCGGGGCACTGCGTTGTGTTCTTGGGCAAGATACTTTACTCTCATAGTGTCTCTCTCCACCCAGGTGTATAAATGGGTACTAGCATCCCGTCCAGGGGGGAGTAGAAATACTCCTAGTAACTTCATGCTACGGAAACTGGGATAAGCTCCGGCCTGATGGGCCACTAGGGTCGTATGCAGACTTTACCTTAACTTAGGACTGAGACGTGATGGGATACAATTACATTCACGGTGACTAAATTGACTCCTTACTGCTGACAGCTTACTCTGAGTGATGACAAATTTCGCTTTGTAACCGTCGCTCACTCTCTCAGAAAAAATAGATACACGGATGGCAAACATTTTTGACCCCTCCCTCTGACTGGATTTCCCAGACTGCTAGACCCCCCCCTCCCCTCCTCCTCCGGATTTCCATTTTTTTTAAAAAAGCCCTAACTGGAAATAACAGGCAATAGAAAAGGCACAACATTTCATCCAAAAGATCCTTGTTTATTAGAATTTTCTAATGTAAATTGGCGCGTGTTAACAAGATCGAGTTCCCGTTGTTGGGACTGTTCTGACTGTAAGTGTGACATTTTCTTAAGCTTATTAATATAGCCTTTCGAACTACAATAACTTTAAATTTTGTTACCTTTATGGGTCTGTAGGTCAACTGGAACTCTTGCCTTTCTTTCAAGCATTCAACAAGTTTTTATGCGTGATGTCCATGTTCTGGCATCCATAAACTTTTTTAACATATCGATCATAAGGCGTGGATAATAAAGTGCAGATTAAACTACTTGAAATTCTTGTGGATCCAATGAGGATGCTTAAATGTGAAGTACTTAAAGAACTTAACAATGCCGAAATAAGTACAGTTGATAAACAAGTTATCTTGTGAGGTCGTGTTGATTCACAAATTCTTTAAACAAGTTCTTCACCAGGTTCTCAGTTGTGAAAGAAATCAGACGCAAATTGTGCATACGCATGTTAGCCAGCAAAAAGAGTTCTGGGGTCGGCTAAAATAAACAGAAAAGTACAACCTGCGGCCGGCCCGATCGTTTTCTCTTCGCATTTGAGGATTTTGCAAAGCACGGGCACGGGTGGTCGGGTACTGTAAAAATGTTCCAGGCGTTGCATGCTCGGTCGACAGTGTTTTCCCGATCGCAAAAGGCTGTTGTTGTCCATTTATGGTGCTGGTTCTTCATGAAAAACAGTTCCTATGATGGTAAACTTAAAGCATATGATGTAAGAACACCATGAACTGGAAGACTACAAGAATTTTCATTGCAAACTTCTTGTTTAAAGTGGTTAAAACATATCAATCAAGCTAAAAGTTAAAAGTGACCCCCGAGGAAGAATTTTTAGGTTCAGACCCTCCCCCCCTCCCGCCCGGATTTCCCGAGCCATGAAACCCCCCTCCCGTAAGAATTTCCAGCTTGCTATCCGTCGAGGGACGTCTCGAGGGGGTGTGTATTTTTTCTGGAATAACCCAATGGGGATTACTTGGCTGCAGCTCATCATGGATACGTACGATCAAAAAGTACAACAGCCGATCATCAACAAAGCAGACCTATGAGGGAACAACATCTAACAGTGCGAATAATAATGAGGATCAAAATGCACCAATTATAGCATTGATGAACCAATGTGCTACAAATAGCGACACGTAAACAATCAACCTCATTGATGTGATGAAGACTAGCAGTATTGCAGTCGAAATGCTGCGATCAACAACTCAAAGCAATTCCATTGTCAGACAAATGAAATAAACGGCACGCAATGCATGCAGAAGCGATGACGTTTCGCAAGGGGTCTTAAAGAATTTTAAAGAAATTTGACAGAAAATTTAAAAAAAGTAACTTAAAGTAGCTGACAACTTCTGTGTTGAATGATTGTTCGACAAAAGTTGCGTTATCTTGGAGGGAGACATCCACTACTGACGACATAAGATACAAGGTCAAACGCTGTCTTGAAACTGTTGAGCCCTTTTGTTTAAAAAAATTTAAAGATTTCTGTTTACTAAATCTAAATCACCTTCAAGGGTGTCCTTCGGAAAAAAAATTGTACGCGTGTTGTTTTAAAGTAAACTACCACAAACTATATATCAATAGAAAGGTAAAGAACTGTAGAATTTTAAAAAAAAAAATCTGCTGTTTTGCAGAGCCATTCTTGAGAAGAAAGAAGCCGGTAAACAGAAAACGACAGAGTGTCATTCCACTGAATTAATCGGGTATCAAACACAACCACTACTGCAAAAGCACTGCACAGTTTTAATCAGCAGGCATCAGTCTCTCAAAGGGTGCCGGGCTTTTTCTTAATTCTTATTGGTTATCTTTTTATCGAGCCGTAAAGTTACAGTGTCGAAAATTTTGCCGACCCTGTTGCGTTCGCAGCTGTCAAAAGAAAAATATCAAAAATAGAGGAAATCCCTGACACCCTTTTGTTCCTCGATGCTTAACGAATGTTCTGGCCAAATTTTTTAGAATCCGTCAACTCTACATACCCTATTAATTCATTCAAATAGGTGGTATTCTTGTGAGAAACGATTGTGAGTTTTCGCCATTTGAAGATTTGTAAATATGTTACACCCTTCTGTCAACAGGATATGCCACTTGCCAATGAAATGAATGATGGCACCCCTACCGTTTACAGCGAGCGAAACAATGTTCATGGGAATTCAAAGGCAATAATAGTGTGACAGTCACATATGTTCTCTTTGTTGAACTTGAGCGTGTGAGAGAAATGGAAAATCCAAGAAAAATATGTGGGGGAAGAGTACAGAAAATAAAGTAGCAACGGGTAGTTCAATTTGTTCAAAGGATTCCTTGTTACTGTTGGTCAAGTTTTTCTTCTTGCTTTCGGCAAATTCCGCTTTTGTCTTCTTCTTAGGTCCTGGTTTTGATTTTTTCACTGCCAAAGATTTTTTAACTCGTTTCATGACCTCAATACGGCCAATAAAGAGAAACGAAGAGTGATAAAACATTAAGATCTAGAATGAAAGAGAAGCAGAATCACATAATGAGGTCCTTGAAATAAGAGCTTGCGGACAAGCTTTCATTAAGAAACCTTTTCTTCGAAATAACTCACGCACGTTTTAAGATTTTACTTTTATTTTTGGGGAAATGTTAGATTTAAAGTAAACTATTATTTTAGTCCAAAAAAATTTTTTTTACAAAAGTAGACCTCTGAAGGTATTGTGTAACCTTAAAAAAACTGAGCTTTTTTTACAAATCACGAGAAAACTAATTCTACAGGGAAAAGATAATAAATATGTCAGAAAAGTTTGTAAGCCCAGCCGTTTTAAAGGCAGCTTATATATGCCTGCTTATCAACTATCACCTCAGGAATATCAAGCTCACAATCTAATTGTTAAAATAGTGTATGGTGAATTCTGTTGAAATGCCATTGCTTAATGATCTTCAGGAACTAGATGATTCAGCAATTCAGGAGAAGATAGACCATGAGGCATGTATAAGGGATGGAATTGTCAAATTGTTGGCTGCTTGCCATGAAGAAGGCCAGGCACTGGAGGCATCTAAGAATCTTCTTACAATAAATGCTCGCATCTTAGCTCTAATGGGGCTGTTACAAAGACACAGAGCAAAGTCAGTGATGAGACGAAAAGGATCCAGGTACAGTAGGGGAGGGACCATGGTGTGGGATGAAAAATACTGAAAACACTGTTTGCAAAAACAAAAATGCCCAAGAATGTGTAAATTATTTGCAGACATGAGAAGAAACTTGCAAAGTTTGCAGACTAGCTAGTAGATAGTAATCTATTTCTCAATCATGGTACACATTGCAGAATTTGGGTCTATCAACTAGTTTGATATGGTAAATTTAGCCACCATCAGAAACTTGTAAGGCAGGGCTGTGCTCTTAGGGCACCCTGGTGCCTCAGGCAACTAAAGTTTGCCTTTGGGCGACCAGATAGTCTTATTTCTTTCATAATTATCTTTATGCTGGGCACCCTGGATCTCATAGTTTGGAACCTTTGGGCTCCTTGTAATTTTTCTTAGAGCACAGCCTTGGTAAGGGGTTGAAACATGTAACACATGCTCACAGCGTTTGAATATTCAGCTTTCGCAAGTGCATCGCAATTCTGGAAACACAAAGAGTTTGAATGCGAGTACTTAATACACGTCGCGACACTTGCATCAAAATTTTTTGTTTTGTGGTAAGTTTGTTGAATTCCGACCTAAGCACTAGTGTATTAATTACTTACAGCAACTAAAGAAATTCATTAAGTGTATCCAAGTGAAGTTCTCCATACTACTGAATGACTATGAAACAAAAGAATTTAACCAAATTCAAATTGATTTAACCAAGCTTTTTCAAAAACAAAATTACACCATTTATTGTGAGCTAGCATGCGCTGTAAATTTAATCCAAATATTGCTATTTTGATTGGTTATTTTTTTCTCGTCATTTTCCAAATAAATATTAGGGCAACCTAAAGCCAGGAATCTGGAATCCGGAATCCGGAATCCGGAATCTGGAAAAGAAAATGGGAAAGACCAAAGAAATTAAAGCAAGTTCTCTAAATCCAAAATATAACGTTGCATAGTTTGTTCCTGATATGGTCGATGATAAGGGACTGTTCATTTTGCA
Source organism: Meandrina meandrites (assembly GCA_963693305.1). Classification (NCBI taxonomy): domain Eukaryota; kingdom Metazoa; phylum Cnidaria; class Anthozoa; order Scleractinia; family Meandrinidae; genus Meandrina; species Meandrina meandrites. Next base: position 17,771,760 of record OY855905.1, on the reverse strand, counting down.
TGCAGTGGGGGGGAGGGCTGGTGGGATTTGAGGGGGGGGCATGAAAAAAATATGGCTTAAAGGGGGGGGGGGGGGGGGCGTGAAAAAAAATGGTCTGTAAGGGGGTCCCTGAAAATAATTATACTTTTAAGTGGTGTAATGAGGGCTTCTGTAACAGGTTAAAATGCCCAAAATAACATTCCTAAGGATTTGAAAATTTGAATTTTCGGAGGGGAGCATGCCCCCGGACCCCTACTTTGTCATGTACAAAATGCTATTAACTCAACCCAGCAGCAGTATTGGTTATAAATGCAGTCAACCCATACTAACAAACGGCATCCACAATAAACAGTCGAGTCAATGTCAGCTATTTGGGGGGATGTAATTTGTCTATTATTATGACTGAGCAACTGATACATAAGGCTTGATGTATTTTAATTTCACTTCATTATTGTTTTTTCTTTCCTTTTTTTGGGAAATTTCCAATGAAGAAGGGGGGGGGGCATTATAATTATTATAACAGTGACTATCTATCAAATCCCACCAGCCCCCCCCCCCCCGCCCCCCCCCCCCCCCCACCCCATAAATAATGGACAGTCCCTAACAGTGTAGTACCCAATAAAATCAATGTGAAATATAGGTCTTAGTGCTTGAAAAATAATTCTTTGTTGACCAAAATTCTTGAAGCTAGAGCTGCTAAAGGGCTTTGGTTATAGAATCTCAACTAAGTGTGTACTGGGAGAGCGATTGAAGTCTCGCGTGGTCTCGTAAATTGTTTTCGTTTATGTATTGAATGTTACTTTTGATACTGAAGGCTAACCTGGCTCCTTTCGTTTAACCTGGCTTGTTTCGTTTAAGCCATATTTGTGAGTAAAACAATTTGCGAAGTACAGTTAGCTCTCGCCTTGCGGACGCCCCGCTATTGTGGACACTTGCTATTATGGACAAAATCCAGATCCCTGGCAAAAGAAGTTTTACTGGAAATGACCCCCGCCATTACAGATTCTCGCTATAACAGATGCTAAATGACGCCACGAGCGTGTCTGCTATAACGAGAGTTGACTGTACATACTGTCTGTCCCTGGAGAAAACACCTTTGCTTTGAAACACCTTTCCATTGCTCCAGTAAATTGGTTCACTTTTTGAAAATCGTTTTCATGTTAAGCTCTTTTAAGGACGATGAGAAAAACAACAGAAGTTTTTTCTTTATGTGTTTATTGGTCGTCACTATAGTGAATAATTTCTCTCATCACTCATTCTCAATATTAAAACAACTTAGGCAGATTGGATTCCGGATTCCGGTTTCCAGTTCCGGTTCCGGATTCCTGGTTTTAGGGTTGCCCTAAATATTATAATGGTACTTATTTGGAAACGAATGTGCAAATGCTTTGTACAATAACGAATCATAGTGAGTTGCAGATTTCACCCCTTATGGGTTTCTACCACCATAAATTAACTAAAAGTTGTCATTTTGAGTATTAACTTTTCATCTGAGCAAATGGGCAAGTTAAATGGACTCCCTCATAGAAATAATAATTTATTATTAATTATTATTTACTATAATAATGCTATTTTGGCAGAATGATTGAGGTGTTTGCCAATTAACCTTTGCTAATGAAAACTGAAATTTAGACTAATTAAAATACAATAATTAATTACAGTAATTAAAATTCCTCATAACGAAAATATAAATTTATGAAAGTTTGGAATAAGGAATTAACAAGAAGTTGCTACTGCAACTTAAAACCGCGCTTATATTTTTTTGGTAATTAACACCTTTTTTTCTCAAAAGTCACTGTTTAATTTAATCGTTTGCACTATGAGTAAAAGACTAGCAAAGTAGTCACGCGAGTCACACAATCTGAGGGCTACATTATCCCCGGCTATCTTTAGCTTTGTGGTTTTTTCCCTACTAATGACATAACCCCTGCACGTTCGGGCACGCCTTAATTGTTTACCTTAGCAAATATTTAATTTTCCTTCAAATCTCTGAACTCGCTCCAATGACACAGCCAAAAGATCCACTTCAATTACCTAAACCCACAAGAAATACTCGCAAATTGCAAACAAATTGATGACCGTCGCTTCTGACGAAAAAAACTTCAAAGAATATACAATCTTATTTGTCACGTGGCGAAAGTGAAAGCTGCAACATCAGCGCATTCCATGGCTGACGTAATACTTTTTTAGGGTCTCAATAATCGCTTCGAATCCAACGCATCCATAAAACCCAAAGAAAATATATTTCATATACAATAAAGAAAAGAATATCCGTAACATTTTCCGTACATTAATGTTTCAACAGCTTTTGGCGATTAAAAATCCCAGGTTGCGTGATTCAATGTTCCGATCGCAATTTGGCCGAGTGGAGGCTTGGGTCTGGTCACCGACAAAAAAAATACGACTAATAAATCCTGTGCAGAGCAAGAACCGCGCTCGGCCCATGGCCGCGCGGTTAACTAGTGATAAGTTGCTGTAAGAGAGATACAGAATCAAGTGAAACTAGCAGTGTACACTAAAACAAAACAAAAGAAAAAATACATACACTGAAAAAAGGCTTCTTAATATGTTAAGATATATATATTATTGATAGATATTTAATATATTATTGTTAGATATGTACAATATTGGTACTTCTATTAGTTGGTAATATCTCTAATTAACTTCTCCCATTTTTTTAAATGAAAAGCTAATATACATGTATCTCTTTTCCTGGAAATATAGAGCTCAATCCGATAAACTCGCTTTGTTTTGGTGATAAAACCTTTTAAAGAGGGTTTAGCATTCTGGCATTTCCGAGAATAAATATAGTATTTACCCAGCAAGAGAATGTGGTTTATAAGCTGGTTGAAATCATCCTGAACGCCAAATTTTCCGAAGATAAGATCAGCTTCCTTTAATTCCCCAACATAAATGTTATTGTCCCGGAGCCAGGACAAGACATGCTTCCAAAATTCGGAAGTTTCCTTGTAGGAAAAAGTAAGTGCTCGATGGATTCGTTCTCTTTTTGGCACAAAGTACATAATGGTGATTGCGTAATGCCAAAACGAAAAAAAAAGTTTCTCATTTGTGAAAACTATACAATTCAAAATTTTGTACTGAAATTCTCTTAATTTGGATTCCAAGGTTGAGCGGAAGGATAATGAGAAAACCTTCTCCCATTCGATCAAGGAGTGTGGGTACTTGTTGGACAATTTCTTTTGACCAGTAGGCAAAACCTGCTTCTTCGCCTGAAAAAGGCGGTAAATTTGCTTAGACGAGACATCAAAAATTGTAAGAGGATTTTCATCAATCAGGATGGTGGGAGCATCTGGAACTGGAGAAATTATTGGAGTAGATGAAGCTTCTTTGATTATTGTACGCCAATGAGCTGGGATGGAATCAATGATACTCATCACGAAGAAATGTTGCTCAGGGGAATAGCAGTAAGTTCATAAAACAAAATGTTGATGGAATATTTACTGAGAGTAGGTCTCCTATTTTCAAGAGGCCCATGGAAAAGAGATCCCTTCTTAAGACAGATTTATTGTTCACACGCAGAAACTTGTTGTTCCATATAATTTCATTCACAACCTCCTGAAGCGAAGTTGGTACTTTGGTATTCAAATCAGACCAGGCATCGAAACACTGCTTATCAAAAGGCGGCAACGTCGCTAGTAACTTGGAGGTATTGAAATTGCAATGAAGTGCAAAACTTGCACCAACAGATGAGAGTCGCTCTTCAAGAAAAAATTTCCCGGGACTTCTGTAATCTTCCAAATATTTCTTAATGCAGATAACCCGTTTTGTCCGAATCATCGAGTCAATATCAATATGTTTAAACCACCGTTTTCAATGCAAGCAGAAAGAACATTTCTTTTAACTTTGTCTTTGCCATTCCAAATGAAACTGTTAAAAAATTGAACCCACGTTCTTTATTAGTTCATTAGAAATAGAAAAGTTTGCCTGCATATGTGGTGAAAGAGCACTCTGTAAGGACTAGGCTAACAACGTTTGAGCTCTCATACTTTGATGGGTCAGTACTACAAATCTTTATCAGTTGCTGCTACAATAATGATATCAACCAAAATGTACAATCATTGCTGACCAATTTGTGGCCATTTCATGACACCCAGAATTTTCCATTTAAGTGCTAATAACTCAAAAATTAGCCCAGTGAACCCATTTTTATGATTGAAAAATGATTGACAAATGTTCAAAAATTTCCATGCAGCAGTTTCAGGCTATAAACATTTTAAGTTGTTTCCGAACATCTTCAAAAGTTGATGTTTGTAGCTTTACAGTAAAACCCTATTAATGCAGACACCATTAAACGGAACATGGCAGAGTGTCCATATTATTGGGGTGTCCACATTAAGATAAAAAGTCATGGACACATTTTTTCGATACAAAGACTAAGGCAGTCATTTTTACGAAAACAAAGTGCTCTTTTAAGGAGGGAGACTCTTAACTACCAATTTGTTTCTAAGGCAGGTTTCTAATTGCCATATTTTGGAAATCAGACCTCATATGGATAAGTTTTTTGCATGAGTTTGTTCTATTGAAGATTCCTCCAAGAGTTTGAAGTCACGGCCATATTTAACGCATCACGTGACCAGAATAGAAAAAACCCTAAAACTCAAACGGCGGATAGATTTTAAAATTTCAATGAACGTCAATAGATAAAGAATGTCCACATGCGTAATGTGACGTATCGTTTTCGTGAAATTCGCATTATTATAAGAGTTATGGGGTAATAAACACTCATATTTACAGACTTTCATTGGTAGTGTTTCCTCTTTTCGTGTAAACGGTAAAAGCATACGTCAGATTATAAAGACGGCGACATTATCTCTGATTCGTAAAAGAAATCGGAACTTTACCTTGTTTCCTTGGAGTTTTAGGCATTTTAAATTTTAACGTGCGGTTTGGGACTGGCACTAGTTTCGCACGCGCAATGATATGTTTTTCAAAGAAGGTATACCCCCCAGATAAAATTCACCATTTAGCGTTGCAAAAAGCTTCAAGATCGCTTGCTTCAAAATACAGTCTTGAGCAATTCCTTAGCAACTGCTCTGGATCTGTAGTTAAGAGTCTCCCCCTTAAGTGTACTGTAACTGTAGCAACTTTAAAGTATGAAAATCTTACAGTCATCTATCGTACTCAACTATAACTGTAACAAGTTTTAACTATGGAAACCCTACGCCCATCCATTTTTATTGATTTATTTATTTTTTAACAACATTAACACAGTATAATTGCTTCTGCTACTTACAATACTGAGACAGCTACTTAATGTTACATTACAGTAAAATAAGATGCTGCTACTTCCTTACTTATAGCACAGCTACTTTACACTACCTGCAATACTTTTCAGGAATATTCCTTTTATCTCATCGTCTTTACGAATAGCTATAGCTAACACCTCGACACAGAGAATAAATAGGGAGGGTGAGAGCTGGCAGCTCTGTCTTGCATGTACACCTCTACCTACTGTAGCCCAAAAAAAACACCCAACCATGCATTATTTATTATACAGCTTTGGATATCAGAATAAAATAAATTGATCCAGCTGATTAAAGAAGGACCAAAACCAAAATGCTCTAGCTAGTGTTTTCTGAACAAAGTTCCATTCAGTAGAATCGAATGCTTTTTCAAAGTCAATAATAAATCAAAGGGGCCCTATGAGCCCACGACTGTTTTGTCTGCTTAGTTTTTTGAATTGAGCATGATAAGTTTGATCTTGCCTTCTTTGATTGTTGTTAATTTAAGCGTTCCATCAAATTTATTTGCAAATCGGCTGCATGATATTTCACCTTTGTCACGCACAGCGTGACACTGATAATCTTCTGTCAGCTAGCGATTACATAAACTTCGCTTTCAATGCAAACTTAAGACGATTCTGTTGATTTTCTATGGGGCAGAAACAACATTTAAGATAAAATATAAACAGAATATTTCCGTCCCGGCGCGCCATAATAAAGACAAAGGACTTTATTGAAAGTCTAATTGGCTGCATAATATTTCCCCTTTGTCGTGCACACCGTGACACTGATAAAATTGTGTCAGAGGTCTTCAAAAGTAAATTTTGATCAAAGGTGTAGCGAAAAGAACAAAAATCCGCCTTTACAATTTTGGCGTTGGACTCGACACGACAGGCGCCATTTCAGCTCATGTTGTAAACATGTACTGCCGCCTTTGTTGAACCACCCCCTCCCCCCATATATATGAACATTTAAGACAATGGCCCTACCTTGTGGACAAATCAACCTAGCAGGGGAGACAGGGGTAAACGTGTTTAATTCACTTTTAATGGGGATTTATTGCATACATTAATTGTTTAACGGGAATAATTATATTATGGAGTGAAATCCAACCCTCACTATACATGTACCTCATGGTATTCATGATACCATGAGGTAATCAAGGATCTCTTTGAGATTCGACTATTTTGCATGGAGTATGCGTTGGGGAAATTATAATATTGAAAGCCATTTGTGATGCATTAACCCATTGATTCACAGTCCCAAAGGCTTTTATTAGCATGCACCCACCCCCAAAAATTATGGCATTTAACAGAAACATGAGAGTGGAAAAAATATGCCAGATGCGTACTAAATTCAGACAAATAATTCGTTTCTGAAGTAAACTTTTATTAAAACTAGACATGCTAAAAGACCAATTTATGATTCAAAATGTTAATTATCAAGCTTGACAAATTGATCCCAAACCAAACTTGAAGATGGTGAAAAAATTTCTTCACCTCCGCATGTCGTTTTAACAACTTGCAAAAACACGAAGTCTTTCTACAAAATATAACACTAGCTCAAAACACTCTCACTGGTTTTCATTCTGTACAACTGCCACTGACAGTAATTTAACCACCAGTGGTATTATCTTGGTACAGAAAAGTGGTAATTGGGGATAATAAGCGAGGGTAAAACCATTGAATTCCTTCCACAAAATTAACACACATTGTTTTTTATGCTTTCCATCACTATAACTAATAATAAAAATACTTGTTTGTATTTTCTGAAGTACCCTAGTAAATCTTTACATGTAAAAGGTCGTAAACTGAACATTAAAATAGTAAACAATGCGACGGTAAGTCAGCTGCAAGAGATGTCACTATGTGCCTTTCAAATCAATTCGCTTCAGAAGCCTAAAATTCCAAACGTAAACTGGACAAGTTAAGAAACTTGAAAGAAGTTTTGTTTTAGATTAATTCTCGTTTCAAGATGTAGCTACTAATGTATTCAAAAGCCTCAAAATGCTGCACATTTTTGAAGCCGTGAGATCTTGCATTATTCACAGTAAAGCGTAACAGCTTTTTGCAGTCAATTTTTCACTCAAGTGGCTTTACCGATCCTTCTAAAAAATTCCATTTAAGTTCAAAGCAATATTGTACATTACCATTTTCCTGTCTGAAGTCTTGAGGAGTTGCATTAAGTTGTGATCAAGTCCGTGAATTGTAGTCAAAACAAAAGATTGCATGACAAGCTAAAAATACTTCCTGTAGAAAATTTTAAACAAGATCTCGCCAATCTCTGCGAGATTCCCGGCAAGCTTTTGGCTGCTGAGATTTTACCCCAGCCAGATTCTTGGCGAGATCTCGCTGAGATTCTCACCAAAAAAACAAATCTTGGTGGCCAAAAACTCGCTGAGATTAGCGAGATCTCGCCGAGATTCTCACCAAGAAACAAATCTCGGCGGCCAAAAAACGAGATTCTCGCCAAGAAGCAAATCTTGGCGTCCAAAAACTCGCCGAGATTCTCAGCGGGATCTCACCGAGATTCTTGCCAAGAAACAAATCTTGGCGGCCAAAAACTCGCCAAGATAACACTAATTTAGCGAGAATCTCGCCAAGAATCTCGGCGAGGTCTCGCCTTGCATACATTCCCATTTTCCAGAGAAATTCGGTAGCTTTTAGCGTAACATATATCAAAACGAACACACTGAAATATGACTCCACTGCAAGTCTCTGACAGCCTACTGATTTATTTGCACAATTTCAGGTTTACAAAAAAAACATCACAACTCTAATTAGTACACAAGAACATTTGCAGTATTTTGATTAAGGCTGATTTGTATGAAAATTAATATAAAACTTAAGCTTATGGAAACAAAATAATGATTCTAAATGAAAGAAGAAATTATTGCACGTAAGAAGAACTAACCTCTATCTTCAATGAACAACCTGATCTACCAAACTATCTCTGAGCACGATGAAGAAGCTCTGTCGCTCTCTTTAGAGTTTGCGTCGAACCAGCAGCCGGGCCGATGACAACTCAAAGACAAATCAAAGTTCAGCAAGTGATAACAAGTACAACTTGAACCTGAATGGCCTTCATTTGAGATGTTTGTCTTCATACACTCCTCTGGGAGGCTTTGCCTTTTTGCCAAAACTTGTTCAGCATTTCAACTGAGTCCAAGGTGAATTGTAAATGAAAAACTCGCACAATCACGGTTTCGCTCGTGTTGTCAAACAATTTCTACAGACTCCACACAGCAACTGCAGTCTTTACTCTTGACAAAAACAGCTTTTTCTCCTGATCAGTCCTTGTCTTTTGAAGAAAGAAATAAAACATTTTCTCCAGCCATTTTGAAGCACAGTTTACAAAGCTCAACAAGGATGGCATGTACAATGCCACACGTGACCTAAATCAACCAATCGGTTTGCTCATTTAACAACCTTGGCGGGAATTTTCCCGCAGACGCCTTTGCAAATTATGTTTGTCATCGGCAGGACTGACAATGAAGAAAGAAAAAAATGTCAAGGTTCACTCCCGGGGGTTCACTATGTCCAACAAGTTAAAGAGAGAAATGAAGCCTCACCTCTACAAGTTTCAATCAGAAGATTATCAGTGATGGTACAAAATCAGTCCTTGAAGGTATGATTTTGATCTGATTTTGATCTTTCATTTAATTAATTCTTTCATAGAAAGAAACGAACATCTTAAAAATAATCAACAAAAATCTTATCTTTCATCTAACATGCACGCCGCTCTGTCGGCACAAAGTAGACATTGCATCCGATCGGTACACTCGCGGCATGCAGGAGACTTTTTTTATCAAACTAAAAACACCTTCAAAACTCGAAAATGACTTTAGTACGTATTTCGATAAGAGACATCACTCATTTCTCAGAATACTTGGCGAGATTTCGGTTAAGCCAGCAAAAGTGAAAGTACTTTTTAAGTGGGAATCGCCGGCGATATCGGATCACTTCGGTCCTCCTGTTACAATCTACATGGAAATAACATTTTGTCCCTTTGTAAGCCTAGAACAACGAGCTTTGGCCTTAGCTCTTTTACATATTTCGCAGCTAAAAAATGGAATGAGTTACCAGGCTGTATTAGAACAAGTGACTTTTCGGAATTTAAAAGGAGCATTCAGAGAATGACTTTTGTTTAGATAGATTTTGCTTATATTATTTATTTGTAGATTCTAGTTTCTTCTAAGTGTGTAATTTATTTTTGTAACGTATTTTAATGTATTTTATTATTATTATTATTATTATTATTATTATTATTATTATTATCATTATTATTACGATTATATTTCTCGAAGATATTAGCTACTAATATTTATATTACAAGCTACTCTAAAATTCGAGAGAAAATAAAGTCTATGTATGTATGTATGTATGTACGTACGTACGTACGTACGTACGTACGTACGTACGTACGTACGTACGTAGGTAGGTAGGTAGGTAGGTAGGTAGGTAGGTAGGTAGGTAGGTAGGTAGGTAGGTAGGTAGGTAGGTAGGTAGGTAGGTAGGTAGGTAGGTAGGTAGGTAGGTAGGTAGGTAGGTAGGTAGGTAGGTAGGTAGGTAGGTAGGTAGGTAGGTAGGTAGGTAGGTAGGTAGGTAGGTAGGTAGGTAGGTAGGTAGGTAGGTAGGTAGGTAGGTAGGTAGGTAGGTAGGTAGGTAGGTAGGTAGGTAGGTAGGTAGGTAGGTAGGTAGGTAGGTAGGTATCGGCAATCTCCTTGAAATATTTTTCGGAAAATATAAACAACAGTCGAAATGAGGTTACAAAAGTGGTAATCTCGATAATCTCCCCGAGATCTCGCCGAGATTTTGTTACAAATCTCACCGAGAACTCAGCACTCCATACTCATTTTCGAGATCTCGCTGAGAAAATTTAAATATCGTTCAGATCTTGGCAATCTCACTAAGTCTCGGTAATCTCGGCAAAATCTTCGCGAGATCTCAGCGAGATCTTGGTTATCTCGCCGAGATCTCGGCAATCTCGCCAAGACAAACAAACAAACGACATGCACTGGACAACTTGTAACAACAGAAAATAGCATTGGCCAATATCCTCTGACAATGAAGATTCACAGCAGCTTTTAAACATGTAAAACTAATTAAGCGATTCAATCGATGAATAGCACAAATCTTTGAAAAATACCTACCTGTAGTTTGCAAAAGGCTAGACGGGCTAAATGACGAGTGACGCATGATGATAACACTTCAGGATCGAGAAGTGCTGACGCATTCCTATCCAGTGACGTTTTTATCGCCTACAGCGAAAAGTATTCCCTTGACAAATTAAAACAGTCCCTTGAGAGTTTGCAAAAGTGTGGGTCAGAGAGTGCCAAAGATCCTCCCAAATTTTCTATTTTTCTTGAAACAAGTAAAGTAGTCGGAAAAAACCATTGGCGAAAGAAACTCGATAGCACTTGTAAGCAAGGTTGAAACTTTATGATTATGCAAAAACCTCAGATATGAAAATTTCGTTTCAGTAGCACTTAATTAACTTCTCAAATGGCTAAAAATCACAAAATAAATGCATATTTTTTTGACAAACATGGTCGTAGCCTTATGTCGCGCACCGCCATAACTCAGAAATTCTAAGTGTGCTGGTTTCTAAACGCAGAAAGCTACTGAGCTGAAATGTTGTAAATGGATATAACTTTAATACCTCTCATGCCTGATGTGGATACAAACTTTGTTGTCTCTTTCGTTTTCAATTTTAATACCCATTTTAGTACGTCAAGTTAAAACAATTAATTTTATGCCAATTTTTGGCAGATTCAAGTCAGTAAGGCCCGGTTCAGATGCCGTACTTTTCATGAGCCGAACTCAATTCGAATTTGGACCGACCCAAATTGACAAAAGTACGCCTCTTGATTCAGACACCGTACTTTTTGGCCGTTCCTAATACAGTTCCAATAAAACCAGGCAAAATACATTATAATAATTTATAAATTAGGATCGGCACATGAAAAGTGCGGCGTCTGAATCAAAGCCATTCGAAAGGCGATCCACAGGCGAAATTCTCGGGCAAGCCAGGCGGGAAGAACGGGTGAGCCGTTCCAAATTGAAATAGCCGTTCTAATTTGATTCAGACGCTGATCTTTTCATGTACTTCATTCAAGGAATTAGGTTCGGCTCATGAAAAGATCGGCGTCTGAACCGGGCCTAAGTGTTTACAATTTAGTGGAGTAAAATTGACTATCTCAAGCACTTTAATTGTAAAGCTTTTTTGGCAAGCAAGATAGAAATAATAATAATAATAATAATAATAATAATAATAATAATAATAATAATAATAATAATAAAAATAATAATAATAATAATAATAATAATAATAATAATAATAATAATAATAATAACTTTATTTATCCTGGTAAAGACTGGTCAGTCAATTAACATATAAATTGACTGGTATTAATCGGTGACCAGTATAAAAAAGCATCAAAAAAATCAATGAAGAATTACAAGCATAACATTTACAATTACAAATCTAAAAAAGTATCAATTATATACAAAAGATTGAAATTTAAATTGAACAAGTGTGATTTGCACTATCCATGTTTATTAAGTACGGGAATGTTTTGCCTTTAAATTGTGCAAGTGTTCTGAGCTTGCGAATCTCTCTTGGCAGCTTTTTCCAGGCATTCGCAGCCGAAAACTTAAACGAGGTCTGTCTATGTTGGATCTCTAAAGGATCGACAATATGTCTGTGATTGTTTCATTAAGTAACCTGTTAACTGCTTAGGGCAGTTAATGTTGTTAATTATCTTATAAGCATATTGTAGCTTGATGAAAAGGTGTCTACTGTGAAGTGATAATAGCTGTAATTTAGCGTGCATCTCCTGAGTACATGTCTTACGGTCAGCATGCAATATCATTGGCATTGCTTGGTTTTGCAGGTGCTCTAAATGTTGGGCGTTGAAAATGGTGAAAAGCCAGAAGGAAGTAATGTCATTTCATCTGCCATTGTAGAAACGAACATGCATGTTCATCTCAATTGTCACACACTCTTGTTGCAATGTTTCATCGTTTTTACTGCTGCTCATACTTGATATACTTCATACTTGCTCGTACTTCTGCATGCAAAATAGTCATTGTCTCAAAGAGACCTTTGATCAGAGCAAATATATGAGCTTTTCCTCAGGACAAATAAAACTGTCCGTAGCAATGAGGTGTCTGTATTAAGCAGGTGTCCATAGAGCAGGTTTCTACTGTAGTTTGAATTCTCTCCGCAAATTAAGGTTATACCTTCCTTTAGTTGTTCAAAGATGTTTTTCATGGGTTAATGTAAGTTGCCTACCACTAATTCAGAATAGTTTGGACAAAAAGTCTACAAAATCCCCATGATGTAGCTCCTTTAATAACACAAGCAAATTTAATCTTTTTGCTTCAAGAAATGAAACAATATTTAGCATTGAAAAACGTATGGGTACTTGTAAGCAGACATCTTTTGCTACTGCTCCAGAGTGTACATTATATTTATTGTATACATCAAGAACTTATGGCTACATCCAAATAATAGTTGTTTGTTTTTCAATCCTAGTTCCTCTTCCCCATTTCATTTGGATGAGAATGAAGCACCTTGTAAAGGAAGACTTTCACTTTCAGGTAATTCTCTTTGGTTTCATTTTGTGAGAGAAAGAGTCTATGTGTTATATTTTTGTTTAGAGGGTATTTGGTTTGTCCCTCCATGATAATACAAGTATGCAACAAGTAACATGTGTTATTAAGTTAAAACAACTCTTTGTGTAAAAGTTATTTCTTCTTTTGACTGAACATCCCTTTATTCATTTAAGTACTTACTGAATACTCTGACCTTCATTTTAAAGTAGCCTTTAAAAGTGGAGTTTTCTTGTAATGATTTAACAAAAAGTAGCTTAAAAAGACTGCTCAATTGTGCATAATATAATTATGCATGTATAGTTTTGTAGATATACGTACAGTAGTTCACATTGATATGCATTTTGTTTGTAGTATCAAAAAGATTTGTAGAGTTAGAAAAGAACAAGTACCTAGTACATTGCTACATGTATATTAAATAAATGGTGAATACTTCAAGTGCACTTAATATGGGGTAATAAAACTATTATTGTTAGTGGAATTTGTGTTCAATTCAGCAATTTGTTTGTAGTGTGACATTTAATGCATCAGGACTCAAGGGATATAGATGACCTCCTGTTTTTCTTGCCCACTATATGCTCAAGGGGTCACAAAAAGCTTCTTACCAAGGGGTTTGTCATTCACCAGAACACCCCCCCCCCCCCTCCCCTATGCTGATAAGTATTGAAACTCCCTTAACATTATATTTTCATTCTGGTGATCAAGAAACAAGAGCCAAATTGATATAATATTTGTTACGCGTTAAGAACCGTTCTCTGAGAGAGTGAAGCAAAGTTGGAAATGAAAATTTTTAACCCCCCTTCATTTTTTGTGTGGAGGTAGGTTACCTTGGGGGAAGAACAAAAATGACCATATTTTGATTGGCAGATGTATTGTTTCCATGGTAACCGCACTTGGTCACGCAAGCCTCAGGTTCATATTTTGATCTAAAATTTCACTCTCAACAAGGCTGCTGCCTAACGGGCGCCCGGTCGCCTGGGGCACCTAAGTTACGAGTGCGGGCGACTAAATTTTTGTTCAAGGAGCCCGCATGGGCACCTGAGCATCGATTTTCCATTCTCATCTAATGACTTCAATTTCCTTGTAACTTTGTTCCACTGGCATAAGATATATCCCGTTGAAAACAATAAGTGCTTCATTTCAAAACGGAAAATACTAAAATTGTCCACAATCGAGATAATTTTAGCGTATAAAAACGTAACGTGCCTTCGCAAAATTCGGCAACTTCGAAAACCATTTATTTTCGACTGTTTAGGGCTGGGACTGACTCCCAAATATGGAATGAAGAATGAATGGTATTATGGGCTGCTTCACGTTTCGTTCGCTACGTTGATGGTTTGTTTTGGAGGAGTTTGTAGTGAATTTGAAGTACATGTAAACATTTACGGATACAAAAGTGAAATCAATCTCCTGGCTATCCATGTATCAGGTCTGATCATGACAATTTTAACCTGCAAAAGCTTGATACAAAAAACCTTTTCAACAAGCCTAAAATAATGTGCTGAATGTTTTGATGTTACACTTACGAATTACTGTTCTTAATCTTATTATTTAACTCAAACTTTTATTTTTTCACTTTTGAGAATGCTTAATTTCATAACAACAGAAAATATGTGCCTTTTCTATGACATTCATATCAGCTAGCGCTTTTTGTGGATCAAGTTTGAACTGTTTCGTGTTTTATCTCGGTCATTGAACCGTGACAAGGAGAACAGTACTCTTGAAAATAATAATAATAATAATAAAGATATTTTAACAGGGAGCCCACATCACAAAAAGGTGGTTTTCAGTGGGGCCCTGCTTAAAATACGTAACAAATACGATAACATGATTTAAAAGTGAAAGTTAAAAATAGAGGATGTAAAAAGTTAAATTTAAAAAATGAGTATAAGAAATTTAAAAAACTTATTAAATACTTCTAATAAGTCTTTTAAAAGTTAAAATGTCAAAAGTGCTTTTTGCTTTGTCTGGTAAAATGTTCCATTCGTGAGCAGCTTGATTAATAAATCGGTTCTGGCCCCAGGAGCGACATGACTTGGGTCTACAAATGTCATTTCTTCCACGAGTATTATAATTATGAATGTCTTTAAAGCTATAAAGATTAAAATCCCAGTCAATCAAGCCATTCAAGGCCTTAAAAAACCATATTAATCTATGAAGTCTTCTTCTTTCCATTAAATTATCCCAGCCAAGCTGATGGAGCGCCTCAGTAGCAGATGAATGCCATGGCATATCGAGTACGAATTTGGCAGCTAAATTTTGCAGAACTTGGACTTTCTTCATAAGAGTCAAATTAGCTTTGTCTCCCCATGTGACATCCGCATAGTCTAACAGAGGTATTATAGTTGATTTAACCAAAAGTTCTCTGATATCTCTTGGAAGAAAAAACTTAATTCTTCGTAGTAATCCCAACCTTTGCAAAACCTTGCACGGAGGTTTTCTATATGATCTGTCCAAGTCAGATTCTCGTTGATGATTACACCCAGATACTTATAAGAATTTACTCGATCCAGCCTTCTGTCATTGATTGACAAGGCCACCTCGCTGAAATAAGAAAGCTTCTTGGGGCCACCGATGAGCATGAATTTAGATTTCGAAACATTTAATGTCAGTTTGTGTTCGTGAAGCCACTCTGCTAGTATGACAAGGTCTTCATTTAGCATGGTCTGTAAACCAAAAGCTGATTCTGAGGAGCAGTGAAGGGCCGTATCATCAGCGAATAATGTAACAGTGCTGTTCCGAAGGACGGTAGGTAGATCATTGATGTAGATGGTAAACAATAGCGGCCCTAAAATTGACCCTTGAGGAACACCAACAGACACCTTTCTAGTAGAAGACGAGGCGTGTCCAATAACTGTTTTCTGACATCGAGAAGAAAGATAAGAGTCGAACCAGGCCAGATGAGTGCTAGTTACTCCTATGTTCTTGAGCTTTCCTAACATAATGCCATGATCAACAGTGTCAAAAGCTTTCTTTAAATCAATAAACACTACGCCATTTACTAATCCATTATCCATGTTACTTAGTACCTCGTCTAATGTGCTAGAAAACTTTGCTGAAAACAGTTTGAATAACATGAATTGTGTTTAAACCTACTAAAATCTATTGTATAAGCAACTCATTTGATAAGCCTAGAAACTGTTTTTTTTTTCACAACTTAATTTTTCAGGTCTATTTTTGACAACTGATTATGAAATGTAGATAAGATCATAATTTAATTAAAGTGTTTACACAGGTGTTTTGACTTTTTATTACCTTTTCTTTAACCTTCAAATAGGCCTGCTAAATTGTAATCTTGGTTCTGTTAAACCTTAATTACTTACAATAATTCAAGTTCTTTAGTGAGCTTGCTGTACAAAAGTGAAATTAATTTTGCTGCTTCATGCTTCATTGATTTTGCTTCAAAACTTTGGATGTTCAAAACTCCTTTTAAACAATGTTTTATTTTGCTTTACACATTTTAACTTACTTTATCCAACATTCACCACAGCACAATATACTGGTTGGATTTTCAAACTCATTTTAAGCCTACAGAAACTTTCTAATATACACACTCCTGTTCATGTCACCCAATCAGTGTAAAAAGGGTTTATCGAAGGAGAGGTTCGGCTGAATAAGCTTTCAAGTTAAGAAAGCTAGAATTTCTGACACAACTATTTGAGTGAGGTTACCCTCAGAAGCTCTCAGAAAAAAATCTTGGCCGAAGGAGTTTTCTGTTCATGTACAAAGGCTCTACTGACAAAGCAAAATGTGTGTGCATGTGGAAGGGGACAGGAGGGCTGCTCCCCAGGCCCCTCCCCTAGATTTGGTTTTTTTCTCCTACCCCACCCCCCTCCCCCGAGGTCGACCATGGCAACTTTTAGGCTGGGCTCCTAAAGTAATGGCTTGGGCTCCTAACTTTTGATGTTAGGAGCCCGAGGGGCTCCTTAGAAATTTCCTTAGGCAGCAGCCTTGCTCAAAAAGTAAAAATATATGAGTCTAGTTCTCGGGTAAATGTAAACCAAATCAAACGAAATTCCAGCAAAAGGTAGAGTCATTCTTCTAGTTTATAAAAATCATTGTAAAAATATTTTGAGGTCTATGAACAAGGAAAAAATTGACGCTGTGTAATAAAGCCTCTCGGCCATTTTGATAAGCGGGAAAATCAAGCAAAACCAATTTCGCTATTTTTCCCAAAGTACTCAGTTTTTTGAAACCAAATTAGCAGCAGAGCTAATTAATATGGATCGATATTGAAGTTTTGAAATATCATAACATCTTTTTGGGGAAAGTTATATTTTGTCCACAGGCGTTCAAGACATACAAGGCAAATTGCAAAAAATTGCGAGATTGATCATTTTGAGAGCCGCACTATTTGGCCTAAAAAGGCTTAAGAGAGATGAAATCAGCTTGAAAATTTTATATCACCTGGTCTGTCACGTAAATGTGATTAATAAGGTTTTGGTTGGCGAATTTGGTGAAATTTAAATTAATACAAAAGCCTACCTGGCAAGTTTTGGCAATTTCTTCAAGACGATTTGTTGTGCGAGGCTCGCCTTCGCTCCCTCCAATTTCTTGACCAAATTAAGCACAGACACTAGCAGAAAGGCCAAATCTAACGGTTTCCCACATCAAAATCCATTTTCCTGCATTTCAGACCATAAATGATGATACATTAATCCGCATACTTGATGAACAACAATTCACCGCCATATCCGTAATGTTTGTGATACATGTTTACCGTCGAGTACCAAAATTCATCAATATCGTCCATCCAGAGAGTTAGATAAACGCATCAAGATTACTGTACTTAGCAAACGCATGCCTGTAAACAGTCCAGAGCAGTGTGCTTGGCTAAAATCGAGACGTACGCATAGAAACTCTGGAAAGTGAAGCTAAGTTGACAACCTCAAAGATTGTACACCGGAAATGCGAGTAACAAGACTGTTGACCGGATGCACTTTGAAAATGTAGATTTTGCTTGGTTGACGCCTTTTTTCGCTGTATTTTGCAAAAGTTAAACCTGGTAATTAAACATTTTTTACAATAATGAGTGCAAAAGAAACATTATTAGAAATGCACTTTGATGTTTTTTTATTACACAACCCTATACAGCAACTCTCGTTATAACGGGAACTGAGAAAAAAAAGTGTCGTTAATATATCTCGTATCAACAGTGGTGAAAATGCTGGTAGGTACTTGTTGGGAATAGAGGATACAAGTTTGATCTCTCCCAAAGAGTCTGGAAGGAAAAGGCGTAAACTGAAGTGACAAAGCGAAGTCTGTTGTACTGAACCAATTCATACAAAAGTAAATATTTCAAAAGATTTTTTAAGCGTGACAAATAATGAGCAACAGACTGCAATTTTATGTTAAAATAATACTATGTGAGACGTTTATGGTGTACGCTTTATCAAGAGTAAAAAATATTGTTATTTTTGTACCACAAAAGTGTCTGTAATTCCGTAATAGCGAGAGTCCGTAAGCGGGAGTCTTTTCCATGCAAACCTCTACATGTATGACGTGTTCACAAGGCAAGAGTTGTTTGTAATTGTTCCTGGGTTGTTTTGTTGCTTATTCATTTTTTTTCCGATACAAATGGTACAGTGCATGTTCCGATCTGTCTGATCTGGACACTAGCATACACATCAGAAATTACGACGTTGGAATTTTCAATTTTCAATTAAAAAGGCCATGAGCTTGTCAAGACACCTCTGCTTCTAAAACAGATTTTTATTCTCTAGGTTGATGATTTTTTTGCTTCGTTTTCTCAGATTAAGTACCTGATAAATAAGCATTTGTCTTTTGTTTTTTTGGAGAGGGAGTGTTTGAAAAATGCTGACCAGAAGTGCGGTACTATCGATCAAAACTATTTTGTAAAGAAAATTTGCACATCGTTAAGTGCAGGTAATAGGGGGTGGTCAAGGCGAAATGATCAACAAGGAAAGTTTTTCATTTTGAAATCACAAAGGGGAGGTTTCTGGGTGCACTGGAAACAATGTAACACTCAGCGAATGTAACAAGGATACCGCAAAATTCAGGTTATACGACCCCCCCCGTTATAGGCCCATCTACCTGGAAACAAAAAATATATCCAGATATAAGCCCCCCCCCCCCCCAGATATAAGCCCCTCTGTTTGATGACAGTACTCAAACAGGGCTAAATGTTGCTTTATTATGACTTTTTTCTCCGTTTATAAGCCCACCCAAAACCCCTTACGAAGTTGTGTAAGCCCAGGGCTTATAACCGGAATCTTACGGTTTATCAAGGCACGGGCAAACAAGAAGAAGTCCGCGACGGGGTGGATCTGATTCTTTGCCGTGCTGGTTTCTAAACAAAGAAAAAAAATTGGCGTTTGCCATTATTTAGCTATTCATTCTCATTTGCATTCTCACACTGGGTGTTGTGCTTTTTCTAAGCCTGTTAACGTAAAGGCACTGATGAACATCTGCGGAAACCTTTTTTTTATTAACAGGATTTTTTTATATTAATCCCAACAAGGCACGTCTCAGTGTCCCAGCAGAAAACACCAAGCTAATAATTTGAAGAGTACCCACCCAGTGGTTGCACCCACTGGGGGTTAACACGATTTAACTCATTCCCCCCATTCTATTAGAAATAAGGAGAAGCCGTAATGGAAAATGGGTTAAATGTGACGCGTATTCTATCCTGCACAGACGAGGTTTTTTTTTGGTCTTGTCTCTTCAGTTTTGACAAGACCACTTCAAATTGCATTGATTTCATGATATTATTGTCAAGTGTAAGTGAATTGAATCAAAACTTACTTTACCTGACTCATCACAAAATAGAAAACTTGAATGGACTGAAAGTATTAAAAAACAAGAAAGCTTAATTTGTGGAATATTGGAACTTGGCTCAATGGTGATGTTTAACTGTGATACTTTTTTAGTGTGAGGAAGTGGAGGTGTCTACATTTTGTGTTTACCAACATTTGCATTGATACTCGATGATCAAAATCAAAACACCCATGGAAACGTTTCCAACTGGCAAGATTTCTGTCAATCAAAGTTTGAAATAATGTTGTGTATGAGCGATTATGAATTAGTTTAACCTGCTATAAATAAAAAAAAGGCCGACAGAAGATTACAGATGCTCTGTCAAATGTAACTTTATTACATAAAGACAGTTTTAAGATTTCTTTTAGACTTTATCTTCAATTTCAAGGCTTTTGTGTTCGAAAACTGAATGAAACTGAATGGCTTCACATATCTTAACTAAAGATTAATTTTATACAAAGCCAACAGTACCAGACTGAATGTCGCGATACGTTCCATGGCTCATCAAACATAAAAGTTCTGTACCTTTGATTTTATAGTGTTTATTCCGACAGTTTAGTGAGACAAATGCCTTTAGCTACAAAAAAGATTAATTTGTGCCTGTTAAATTTGTTAATCACCAGTTCACTTTAATTTGTGATCACTCACCCAAAACGCTGTCAGAAATCCTTTCAAACTTTGATTGACAAATCAAAGATGATTTTGATCA